>JBBPLP010000710.1:0-14137 GCA_038089875.1 Fistulinella prunicolor
AATGTAATAGGGTTTGTAAAAAATGGTGAGTTTTATTCTGAGAGGCACTGAATACCGACCGAAAGAATGTCGCAGACCAGATGCCGGCCAGAATCACATATCGCGTCGATCGTGAGATCTCAAGGGGGCTGACGGGTGGACTGAGGTCCTGAGCACTCGAAGTGGATAACAATGGGTCGCGCTCTGTGGTCATGATGAACAGACCGGTATGTCAGATGAATACAACAAACAGACTTTGGTTGCGAGGGCTCATTCTTTTTTATAAAGACAGCTTCGTGATTCGCCGGATCATGAAACAACAGATCTCAAGGCCAGTGCCGGTGCTTGATGAGAGCACCATTGCCGCCGCTAGCAAGTGCGTGAGCGGCCAAGTTAAGTCCTGTTTTGTATCCCACAGTGAATTGCACGTACTGAATGGTGTATAACTGAGCGTGAATGTGATTCAACAGACCCCCGCAGGTATACCTGGAGCCGCCCGTAAAATTTCGGATGTGCAGGTAACCAATTTCTTGGCTTAATTAATAGTAGTCTCGTTAAACCCTGCCCAGGTCATTTAACTGCCGCGATTCCATCCGGGAGCCACCCTAGGGGTGCTGAATCACCATGAAGTCAACGATTCAACTTTACTGGTGAACTGCCGACTTGCGTCGGCGTAAGCCTTGCTGGGGGGTTTACATGCTTCTATAGAACGACATGGTTCATTGAATTCGATGACGGAGGGTCAACGAGTCGTTGGGGGTGTGTGATCTTATTTGAGATTCGAGAAGGCAAATAGAAGATGGGGGCTTACTGCTAGTGAATAGCATGGGTATACTTGGTATATAGCGGGGCGAGAGTGGGAGGGCAAATGGGTACACGCGCATACACAGACGGCAACGACCGTGTCCGTGCAAATGGGGGTGCCGATTGTGATGGCAGGGCATGAGCGAGGGTGAGGGCATAGAAAATGAATCAACACCGTCGTTCGTTGTTTGGCGAGAGTGAGCGGTGCGTTGGGGGAAGACAAAGTCGGTATGAAGATGAATTCAACAAAAGTATAAAGTACTTATCTGTGCACGAACGTGTTTGAACGTTCGTCGAATCAAGGAAGACGAACACGAGCCAGTGAATTGTGAGGCCAACGGGGCCACGGGGCGAGTACGAGGGCGCTGGCAGTTCGTTTGGGATGCCGGCTCGGACTCGTCTTTGAGGGTGCTGGTGAGTCGTTTGAATCACCGGCGGGCCGTTTGGTGCGTGACTCGACGTGAGCGAGTCCGTTGGACTACCAGTGGGTCGTTTGCCCCGCGGGGAGGTCGTTTAACGTGTGAGTGTGTCGGTTTCCAAGGGTGCGGGCGGATCGTTTAAACTGCGAAGCGTTAGATGTCGGTGGGGCACAAACGGGTAAGGATAAGGCGAAGGTGGCAGGCGGGTTAGGGGAATGAACGAACGTATATGCGGACAGCACATCTGCATACGAGCAAGAAAGCAGTGTGGTGGGCAAGATAAGACAAGGATTGCTAATTGGATGGCATTCTACCGCCTGGAAAGTTGTCTTCCAGGAAGAACCACGCAGAATCGCCTTGCCCACCTTACTTCGTCAGTATCCGTCCTCAGCTTTCCTGACCGCGTTCTCCAGCTTCTTCAGCCAGTTCCTAGCGCCCTTGTTGGGGTCGGAAGCGCGTGCGTCGGTCGCGTGAAATAGATAATGTGAACGCGAATGGATGAGTTGGTGGGGCACTTGAGTAAGTGGATGAGCACGGTTGGTAAGTGTGCATGCACAAATGGGCGTAGTTGGCGTTCGTGAAGGAGTTGAGGTTCCACGCACGGATAAAAATGAAACATATCATGGCTTTCGCCTGCGTTTGCGCCATATCACTGTTGACGCGAGCCACTGTGTGGGTTTGAATGTGGTAGAACTAGACATCATAGTACGCATGTTCCATATACAAATCTATCATGGAC
Organism: Fistulinella prunicolor; assembly: GCA_038089875.1. NCBI lineage: Eukaryota > Fungi > Basidiomycota > Agaricomycetes > Boletales > Boletaceae > Fistulinella > Fistulinella prunicolor. The sequence goes on from JBBPLP010000710.1 coordinate 1,942, forward strand.
ATCAAGTAATGATCTACACGTTCGCAAGAAATGTGTCGTCTTCTGTCTGCCTACCTGTTCAGTTCCCAATGATGTGTGGTATCACGGGAAACAAAGGTAACGAGGAAAGAACAAACAAGAAGAATAAAGAAAATTTGTGTTCGAGCGCTGGTATACCTGATCGTCACAGGACCAGACTGATCAAGACGAAGCTTTGGTCCCGCCATGCATGCCATCGTGTGCCAGACTCAGATGCACCGTCCCCACCGATGGGACTTGCAACGAATGCGGTAGTCACCCCAGAAGGTGTCATATGCGTGCTGGTGCTCTAGGTGTACTCACCGCCATCCGATCCTCCTCCTCTCCGTCTGTCAATAATTCGTCGTCGTCCGATTGGATCATGCTTGTAGATCGTGTCGTCTGTGCTTCCGCCTGAGACACAGATGCATCCGGCGTCGCATCCCCTTTTGTCCTCCCTCTCCCACCTTGCCCCAGATCCTTCTCCGGAATCTATCGAACGTCGTGGAGTTAGTACTCACCTAAAGGTAACAACCAGTGCCACAACACAAAGGTAAACTGACCGGAAGTCGAACGATGTACGCCAACAGTGTCGAACACGCTGCAAGAAGAAACACTGCCCGGAGGGAAACTGCATATGAATCCCGTGCAGCGCGCTGCAACTCAGGTTCAAGTTGCGCCACGAGCGTGGTCGAATGTCGAATACGACTGATCACCTACAGCGACATCAGGACATCATTGGAAGCAGTGTATGTGAACGTGGTCATCACCTCCTCCGCATCAGGCGTATGAATGCGTGCGTGCAGTTCAGAATTGAGTTTGTATTGGAAGAGGGCAGACGAAACGGCGACACCGCACACTTGTCCTGTACACAGACCTCGTTCAGAGTAGTATTCACAGAAAAGGATACTGTTCATGAATCACCAATGCCACGGAAAACCTGTCCGAAACCTGTGCCAACGGCGATGGAACTCTCTGTGCACCATTGTGAGGTCGGCGTGATTACATTCATTTCTCCTTGTCACGTACCGGGCAAGTGCGCTAGCAATGCAACTGATAGGGGCAGTGCAGAACGGTCAATCGTTGATATTTTCGATCGAAAAACGTGTGCGCACGCACCCAATGTCGTTTGAAACACCACAGCATTTCCAAAACCCAATGGGACCTGTCAATTTCCCGTCATCCTGATACGTCACGGAAAACAAGACAAAGGAAAATTACAATGCTGAGCCATGTTTGCAGTGGACCCGAGTTTTCATGCAGAAGAGTAATCAAGACGATTCCGATGAATGGGAAGAAGCCAAAAACTGCATTGATCATTTTGTACTTTCCTGTGCGATGCATCATCCAACTATTCACCGGTCAATGCTGTAAACGCAGCAAACACGAGACACGAACAACTCACCCAGCAAACAGTGCCCCGATGGACAAGGCGATACTATTAGGGAACAAATGAAGGCCTTTCATCGTTATATTTACGTTGCAACACAGCACAAAAATAATATCTCACCTGATATGGCCGTACTCGTTAAGGCTACGGTTTGGAACCACATAGGGTAGAAATACATGACCGCAAAATTGCACAGGGCAACAAGAAAATTACTCGTCCCTACCAAGACGGGGACGCGCTGCCTCAATAGGGATGGTGCAAGCATAGGTTCCGGAGCGATGAGCAGTTCCACCACTATGAATGAGACAAAAGATACACAGCCCAAGGCGAGCGGGATGATGACCCAGGGGTCATCCCACTAATACGTCAACTAAGTCAGATTTTGGATTAAGGGAGCACAGGCAAAATATACCGTGCAGTCTTCATTGAACTTCATACTCAGAAACACCAAGAAGGCTCCCACCTGACAAAGGCGGCTTGTCCCAAAGGTTTGGTTAGCGAGAAATAACCACGCACCGCCACCATGAGGGTGAAACTGCCGAACCAGTCCACTCTCTTTAGTACATCCTTTGTGCTCTTGGCTTTTCCCTGCAGATATATTAGCGAGTTGGTCCGGAGATTTCGCTAAACGGGCTTACGGGGGTCACATAGCGCAAATTATATGTGGTAAGAACGAGTGATAATGCGAAAAGGGGTAATTGGATAAGAAATGCCCATCGCCATCCAAACCTTTTGAACGGGATAAATGAATATGCTTGGTCGAAATGTAGATAGTCCTTACCAATCACTCACGAGACCCCCAATGGGTCCTCCGAGTCCCATACCGAGCTAAAGGAATTGAGTAACTCCACGAAAGCCGAGGATATGGATCATACCCCATTGAATAAGGAAGAAAAACCTTGCGCCAAGCCTCTAGACTATGTCATATGAATGATCATCGCAGCGTAATAATTGAAACCAAAAACTAACGCGCAGACTATACATATCGCTGATGACGATCCTACACAGCGAGCGTCAAGATTAGATTAACTCCGTCAAGCACATGCAACAATCCAAAAACTCACGACGAGGTCGTCTGAACACCACCGCCACCTATCCCAGATAGCTATCGATCATTGATCTCTGAGTCAGGACTCAACGCATACAGTCGACGAAACATACGAATCTAGCCAGAATGAGCATTTCCATATTTCGCGAGAATCCACATGCTGCGGTTCCTAACACCGCCGCAAAAACTGCCGTTTGATTGGCACCCCTCCGTCCCAATACATTGCACAAGCGGCCATAAAGCGGCGTGAATGTGCAAACCGCCAATAGATATCTGAAGATGGTTGTACATGAGCGGCAATCCCACCTTGAGTTTCATACGCATTTACGATGTGCCCAACCAACTGGCTTCGTTGGATTTCTTGAACTCGGATGAGATGGAAGGAAGCACTGGGTAACAAGGGGTCAATTATGGCCAAATTAGAGACGACAGTCAAATGCATACATGTCGCCACCAGGGTAGCTGATGGCTTAATTAGACCAATTTCGCACCAAGACAGTGGGACACGTACTGTTTAGTGCCTATCAAAGGAAATTTCGTCAAAAACAACCAACTTAGTGCTGAGAAAGACACTGACCGACAGAAAGGTTGCAGACCAAATGCCAGCTAAAATTGCGTAACGTGTTGATCGTGAGATCTCAAGGGGACCGACGGGTGGATTCGGATGCTTGTGACCGTGTTCATGAGCAGTGGAACTGGACAGCAAGGGATCTCGCTCTGTCGACATCTTGAGCAGACTGGAGTATCAGATGGCCGTAACAACAAGAAATGTTGTCGGAACATTCTTTTTTCTTTTCTATTGTTATAAATACGACATTAATATTGGGCTTGCTCGGATCTTTGGTTGGAATCCTGTACTTGCGGATTACCAAATCACTTCCGTCGGCCTTCAAGGCCGATCGTGCGAAACTCAGACTCGCTGCCCGACGCGTCGAGTAAACCACTCCTCAGTAAAATTTTCGACGTTCAACAGCAGCCTCATGGTAGAGAGCCGAGGCTTTGATCAAGATATCGGTCAAGTTCATGATACTTGACGTCGCCACTGTCGACCCCAACATTGAACCAGTGTTGCCACTCACGTCCACGAAATACATGTTTGTCATCGTCAGCGCCGTCTGTCATCCCCGCGCACATCTCCCGACCCAAGCCGAAATAGCCGGTTGTAGTGCCACGTCACTGTATACTATCTCTGGTCCAATAGCGTTAAGTACCGAGCCTCGGACTAGTGGGTTTTTCCTTACACCCTTGACAACCACTAGAGCGGCGTTCAGTCACCCGCCTTCCAATGATCAGCCCGTTTGAGAAATATGAAGTTAGATTTTTGACCAGGTGCGATTTACTCATTGGCTATTTCCATAACCCTACCGGCAAATTCCCGCCTCCCCCCTGAATCATGGTTTCTCATTCAAAACAATCGCCATAGACTCCAACACGCCGGACACCTTGACCAACGTCCGAATTGCAGGATGCAATACAACCATGCGGGGATGTTCTGTTATATCGCCTGAACTTCTTATCGTATGACTCAGTCGCACGGGTCGAAAAAGGCACAAATTGACAGCCATCCGCTCGGCCCCGAAAATGAAGGCCTGAAGAGGAAAATCATCGTACCTCCCGTACTCTGCGCTTCATTTACTGTTTGACAGACAGGCTGGCCGCTGGCATTTTCACTTCCCTTGGCAGACCCACATGGGCGCATGCTCCCAATGACATCGGGCTGCTTCAAGTTCCAGGAGGTGAGAACACAACTATGCCGTTGATTCCTATTACAAGGTATATCAATTGTCATATTTGGCATGACATGGCTAACGCACGCTCAGTCCGTTCTCCATAACGTCCATAGCGACATTGGCTCCACAGTCTATTACTATTAGCACGACTTGACGTCGTCTCAGGGCTGTGGAAGATTGACGTTGGTTATGTCGGTCTACTCACTCCATGGTATCGGTACCGGGCCAGGCACCCTCTCCGCGGTAACAGTATCCTAATGACAAAGTTTATTAGCGTAACGTATACTCGCCAGTTCAACGGGCCCACTGGCCCATTGATTAAAGTGATCAGGTAAGCGATCATACATCTAATATCTAAGAGTGCTCACGTACAGATGGCCGTTGCTCCCGCGTACTCGACCTGTGTCACGGAAGCGGGGTATTAGTTTATGCATTTCCGCCATGAGACACACAACATAGCTCCGACAGGACTTCCATGACGCCACACCAAATGAAAAGGTGAGGCGCACTGTATCGTCTTGGGCGTCGTGGAAACGGTGTCGGCGACCACATGGAGGAGGCAAGCTTACCTGAGTGAGGAACCTATTTGTTCCCGACTCCCCACACGCAAGCTATATGAGTGTCAAAGTTCTGACGGGGGAGGTACGCACCGCTCCATATGTGTGCCACCTTTAGTCCGTCCAATGAATGGGCCCCGGCCGCATGTACGCCGCGAGACAGTCACGTCAAGCAGGGTAAACAGAAAGTACGGAGTATGAACCCTTTTCACGTTTCCTATTTCTTGCGTCCATGTCAAACGTTAGGCACTGTGCGGCGCTGAAGATAACTTTGAATCAGGTTTTACCATGCGTGTCATGCATACCCCTCAGGTGGCGCGCGGGCGCGTAGATTACCTCCGCTACGAAGTTGAGGGACCCAGTCCTTGACGCAGACGGTCCGGTGATTCCGTGCATGTCATGGCGTACCCGGAACGGACGGAGTCACTTGTTGGATTGTCACATTCGGGCCGTACAAACGAGATGAAGACGTGCGCTCGCTTTGAGGAAAAGAAAGAACGAAATCAAGAAATAAAATAGGCCCTCACATATCTAGTTAGCCTGTCCCTGGTGTTTACGCATCGGACGCTCGTTGTCATGGCCCCGAAAGATACTACTTAGCGAGGCCCTTGTGGTAACTTACCGCCCTCACAAAAGGGGGTGATACAATTGTTGTTTGGTTGGTTTGATCTCCGCGACCGACGGGTGAATTGCTCCGCGCTACTGGAATTCAAAAAAAGAGGCACAAAGAACGAGAACGGCACACAGGCTAAGCAATGGATTGCTTCCGGCAAGAACCCTACAACTCTCTATTTAGATCGCAAGAAGCCAAGAATTATTTCTTTTTCCATATATCAGCGACAGGGATGATTTGTATACAAATATAATACCGATAGGCTCTTTTCTCCTCGGCTACAACAGTCAAGAACTAGGATAGATAAACAAGATAATTAGGTGATATGGCAACGAATCAATCAAGTCTAGAACGCTGGTGTCGCACAATCAATTGCACGGAGCGGCGGAGCGCTCAATGTCTCATTGCTGCCTATTGACAAGTCGGGCACACACTATTGATATTTGGAGCTATGAGAAAGGGCATGAGTACACAAGGGGAGAGTAGTGTAACGCCGACGAAAACGCACAATATTGTTGAGGATACTGCCGACTGGGGTAGAAGAAGAGCGCATAGATCATTCATCAGTGACACGCGACCTCAAGAGATGGATGGAGGTCGTACTGTTGCCAGCAAGTCTTCTTACAGTGGGGCGCGACGCAGTCGCGCGGATGGTTTGGGCTAAATTTGCAGTTGCGATTCTCACAGACGATCTGTCGGATATGGGATCGGTCAGTCCTGACGGTGACGTGTGTACGGCCAGCGACGCACGAGTTCTTCGGGCTGCAATGCCATGGTGGGTCAGTCGACTCGGCCATCGTAAACGGGGTGATGGGCAGCATGCTTACCAGGGTGAATGCGTGGCCACAGGCCAGGTAAACGTTGCGAACACTATGAACGGCAAACAGGTCTTGTGAGCGACGCGATGACGGGTGGCCGCGACGTGGCAAGGACACTCACTGTCTCCAGCGGCACATTGTGAGTGATGTGATAAGCCTGACGGGAGTGTTATAAGTTCTAGAGAGGCTGGCAGGAGGAGGTCTTGCGAGAAGGAGAGCGATGGAATGAATGAATGGTTGGCTCGTTAACGCCTTTTATTCTCCGAGCAAAGCTATGAGATCATCCACTGGTACGACAACGTACAGGCATACCAAAGGGGCACGATACGTTAGGGTTTAACGCAGTCCCGCCGCCACGCCAGTGCAAAACGAGAACAGATTGCTTAGCCATAACGAGATTGGTGGGTGCCGTGCATCATTTGATAGGGTTTTGCAGTGTTTGTCGTCGAGAAAGACTAATTGAACAAGGGACAAGAACAAGCCCATCTGGCGGTCGACAGGAGATGCGGGTTGTTCGCCCGGGAAGCGCCTTAGCTCGGGTCACACGAAACCTGAGTGTTCGGCGGCGGCTGGCAACCGATTTGGATAAATGAGAGCTGTCAGAGAGGGTTGAGACGTTACACAACATGATTGAACATGTAAAGTGCCTTGGGTCACAAACTTTGACAAGGTTATGCAGCGAAATAAATTCGGAAATTGACCGTTTAGTAGGGGCGGGTTGGAGGGTAACGCACGCTGCCGTTAGGTTGGCGCATCCCCCTGCATATGACTGTAACAGGTCCGGAGGGATCTGAAGGAGATGAATGCCATAACGATATTAACGGGGAACTTTCCGCAGGGGGTTGCAACCAGGTGGTCCGCGTTGATTGAAAGTGGAACTCGTTTGTGGTTGCCAGCCAAGCTTCGTTTAGTTCCAGGCTTGCCAAGCTGATCGTCTACCGTCACCCGAATGAAACTTTGTTGAGCACTGTACGCTGACTAATCAAAACGCCTCGCTTCTCGCAGTATTGACAGAACTCCCAGGCCATCCTCATCATCGACACCGCAATGTCTGAATCAAATGAGACGCCCACAGTGCCTTTCTCGAACAGGAAGAAGGCGAAAATTTTCTACGACCACGGAAAAGTGAGCCCGCCCTCGAAGCTCATCCCCTTCTTGATCACCGGACATTGCTCCCATCACAGGATGCTTTGGGGCTGGCTGTTGCCGTAGCTAACATCCAAGAAGAAAAGGCGTTACGGAAGGCAGAGAAACATCACCAGCCACAGGTGACCGGTTTCAGTCCAGCCAAAAGGCAATTGGCTCACTGCCGGATGTCGTGTGCAGGTAGGCAAGTCTCGGAAGGACCGGAATCATGCGAGCCACAATAAAAAACGGCTGGTAAATCTCCCGATGGGGGCATTATGACCACACTTATTTTATGCTTTTTCCCAGGAAGAGGCAAAGCGTATGATCGCAAAGCGACGAGCCGAAGCGAAGAAGGCGAAGGCGATGGCTCGAAAGGAGTCCAAAAACCGGCTGCAACGACGTGATGACGCTAAAGTGACCGCACCGGAAGATACCACGAGTGCCGCACCTCGGAAAAGAGTGTCATTTGCTTGAATGACCGATCTATCAGTCCTCGCATTCCGAGCGGTCGAACACGACACGGCGGTGAGCGATCTGATCGCGATTATACAGCTGTCCACCAGGGTACTGCAGCGTTCGGAGTTTGGAGAGAAAGTTGCTTGAATCACCAGTTACAACTTACAATACCTGCCCAATGCGTGTAGTCCGGTGAATCGAGCTGTCATGGCGATCAGCCGCCACAGTTCTGGGCTGGAAGATCAATGTAACGTGGCTGTCTTGTTCGGTGTCAGATGCAAGGTAGAGCCTTGTTAGGTCATGATACATGTACGGTTCGCCCGTCATTAATGCACCGACTCCTTGGCTTGCGTTGTCCACTCCGCCACCCAAAAAGTTTGTATTATATAAGCGTATCATCCTATTACGTAATAACAGTTCACATGTTGGTCCGAGAGTCGCGCAACTCTCCAGCTCCTACCAGGTTCACCCTCGACGGCTACTTCACGTCCTTGCCAGGTGCGTTTCTTACTTGTGTATTTTACTGTATAGATAACGAATGATCTCAGCGAACTTGCCGTATCGCGTGAAGGTTTCTGTAGAGACGTCCAATGTCTCTCTACACTCCCGTTTTTCCGCCTTTTCATGAATCCAATATCTCCCGGAAGGCTTCTGTAGAGAACGTTTCGGCGGTCACCCCCGGGAAGCAACACAACTATATCGAACTCTTACGCGACGTCCATCTGTTCCTCTCCACCAAGAATGACGTGTTATCCCCTCCCTCTCGCCCGAATTCCCCCCTGTTCGACCACCGCGTCCAGAAGGTAAAGGATGAAGTACACGATTTCTTTGATGCGGCAGGAGGTAGGACATCAAGTGGACAGTGGACTCGCGTCAGCCAAACCTTGAAGCTGGGTTGTGTAAGAGGGAGGCATTGGTCGGTACCCAAGGCTGATCCGTGCGTACCCGATGAAGACACGAGTTGGATCTTGCCCGATGAAGAATCTGAGTGGTTTGAATGGGAGAAGAAGAGGGAGGAGGATAGGCGGCTGAGAGCAAAGACTAATGCGTCTCAGCGGATTGGCAGCGCCACTTCAGCTGCACCTGACTCACTGAAACCCAATCACGCGAGTGTCGCAGACCTGAGTCAATCTTGTGACAAGGCGCGGGAACAGCGCCCGCAAGATGTCTCTCCCACCACCCTGCGCGCCGCCAAGGAAAAGGTCAGAAAGTGGCAGGCGTCTGTGGCTTCGGATGTGTGCGATGGTACCACAAGTGGCTCTTCACTCTCCTCTATGAGAGCAACCGTCGCAGAAACTGTAGAGAAGAGCCACACTGAAAGACCACAACGCAGCCGCACCATTGATTTTGCAGTCGTAAAACCAGTGGCAAATTCAACCGTCGGCAAAAGGGGTAAAGGATCTCTGTTACGTTCGGCCATCCCTGGTGATTCTACCCCCTCTCCTAGACTCTCGAGAGCATCCACCCTACCAGGAGACGTAGTGCCTGCTGACAAGACTGGTTCCAAGCGACCCTTGAAAACTCTGCACGGCAAGGATGTTACACCAAAGATTGGAGATGTACCAGAAACGGTGAGACGCAGTTAGGTCACGAAACGTAGACTTTCTGACCCCCGTTTTGCCGTAGCCGTACCTTCCACCATCGTTTCCAGCGCATCTGGAGACGTCGACACCACTACCTGACCCTTTGAAGCTTGTCCGCGCAAAGCCGTCACCGATACTCCCCCTACCCATATCGTCTTCGGCACCACTGCCCACGCTTGCAGATCCTCCTGACGATCGCCAGCTCGTTCCCGCGGAACCTCACGCTGCCAGCGCGCCCTCTTCCCTACCGCCACAAATCAATACTGTTCAGACAGGGAAGCGATCTCGAGCGCTCTCCTCATCATTGGATGGCGTTCCGGATGACATTCGTGTTCCCCCGTCGGCCAAGAGGTTACAAATTCTATCACAGGCTTACTCTTCTACGGTTTTTAAGCATTCACAGCCAATATCGCCATTTGGGGATTTGGACCTGGTACCTTGCACTCAAGATGACGCAAGAGATTTGAACTTCGGTGCAGCACCATCCCACCAACACCATGAGATGACATCACCTGTACCCTTGACACCCGGCAAAAACGAACAGCCTGCCACGGACGCAGTTGTACAGGGTTCTTCTGAGAAAGTTCCATCGCCAGCAAAGTCGGTCAAGTCATACTTTTCTACGCCGGATTCAGATTCTGTCGATTCGCCAATGAGAGCTAACTTGTTGCTAGAATCGCCGGTCAGTCCTATGCTCTCGTACGCTCGGAACCCGAGTGAGTTCCTCCCTCAATTTACGTCCACTCAAGTGGGAAAGGGGCCTGCTACTGCTGGTCGGACGAACAACGGCATCTTTGGGATGGGCTATAGCTCTCAGTTTGATGTCGAGCGGCACGTGGACCGTGTCAGCGAGTTGCTGGAAAAGGACGTCGACTTTGATGGGTGGTTGCGGGATATGCGGACGGTCAAGACGGACGAAGATTAATGGGAGTGTTGAACTATCTGTAACACGTGTACTCTATCTATAACCATTCTTTGAGCCGAACAATAAGAATGAGAGACGCCGAAGAAGGGAATGTGAAGGGGAGCAGGGCCTCGAGGCAGCGTGGACGCGCTATGATGATCATGTGACTTCCGTACTTGTTCGATATCAGTGCGTGTCGAGGACAAGACGACTTGTGGCGAGTCTGGGCGGTCATTCACAACCAAGTCGTTGCCGCTCACGATGAGTCGGAGGGACCCTCGCGCGTCCTTGAACGCCAGGCAGAACGACGCCCTCACCGAATTCGAAAACTGTACGTCCCATCATCTCTTGTGGCAGCGTGGGCGTTGACCGTTGTGGCAGTCAAGAAGAAATTTCTCCTCGCAAACAAGCACATCACGAAGTAGGCCCGTAATTTCTATGTCCAAAGACGCCGCTGAGCCTCTTATCCGGATATCAGACTGAATTCTACGCTGAGCGTTCGAATTGAGGAACTCCAAGCCGAGATATCTACCCTATACGTCGAGAACCTACGGCTTCGCACTTCCGAGATTACGCTGGCCACACAACTCAAGAAGGAGCAGGAGAAGTCGAGGAAAATTCTCGCGGATGCGGAAGCTGCGGTGCGCCTATCCATTCCATTCCGCCCCGTGCGTTTGTTACCAAAGCTTATCCCCCTCGTGTCCAGACGTCGAACCTCTCCAAACACTTCGGTTTCCTACGACAGTCGTTCACCATCACGCCAACCCTACCCGCCCCGACGCTAGTACCCAAACCCCCACTGAAAGCTCGCCGACCCATGTTGGATCCGAACGCATCGCCGCAGATACCACGACTTTCCCGCGCGCCCAACTTTCCGGGGATCTACGAAGACGACGAGGTGGCATCTTCTCCGGAAGCAGATGAGGAGGATGTTGTACACGTGCATTCGTCCGTGCGTCGGAGAGGTAAGGATAAACCATCGTCCTCGCGCTCACAGTTGCCTCCTCGACCAGCGTCCCCACCGCCCTTGCCAACGCCGCTTCGTCTCAACGTGGTGGACCGCGAGTCGTCTACGAAACGAAAGGCGAGTCGGAGACAGAGTGGGTTGCTTTCTGTCAACACGGACGTTGGTACATCGGTGGGATCGGAGAGGCCTGAGGGTCCGATACACCCGAGGGCATCCAGCCCAGCTCTCGGGTCGCCAGAGCGCAGGAACGCGGGGTTGGCCGAAGATGATGAAGAAAGGCAGGTGGACGAGATAATCAACTCAAGATTGGGTCTCACAGAGGAATTGGATTTCGCGGCACGAGCGAGGAAGGAGAGGAAAGAAAGAAAGTTGAAGCAGGCGGAGAGGGAGATTGTTTATGAGGATACTGACCCAGGGACGATAAGGGTAAAGGAGAGAAAGAGACGCAAGGAGGAGGAGAACACTGGACTGAAGGATGTCACAAATTCCCCGAGAAGCCGTACCGCACTCCCACCGCTGGATACCCACACATCTGGTGCGTGTGGGCCCACCCTTTTTGCCGGTCGTCTGATGTGGTTAATCTAACTGTCTTCTTTAAAAAAAGATCGAGATCGACAACGCACACCAGAGACCGATGCCCCGACTTCTGCTGCAACCTCTATAGCCACATCGCGAACATTCCTGTCGACACCTGTAACTACACCCTTCACCACGCCCCAAGTATCCCAGTTACCAACCCCTCGCACGTCAAGTCCTGTGCCTCTAGGCGCTACATCGGCATCCGAATCCGAAGCACCTCCTGGCAGCCGTGAACGTCGAGTCCGTAAAAGCATCAATTACACTGAACCTAAGCTTAACACGTGAGTCCCAAGCTGATAGTCCCACGGTATTCATACACACGCTGACACCTCAGACACAGCGGAAAAAGTATGGCAAACATAGCCGAAACTTATCTGACTTTATATTGAGAATTTGTTATAAGATTGGTATGCATATTAAATGCTT
>JBBPLP010000711.1:0-14112 GCA_038089875.1 Fistulinella prunicolor
ATCAAAAAGTCTACTCAAAAGTGTACCAAAGTGTACAAAAAAGCGCTCAAAAGTGTACAAAATGTCTACTCAAAACTGTAGGATTGGGTCTTGGAAAGTGTACACTTACCATTAGGACAACGTCTACGAAAATGTGTAGGAAAGTGTAGCATTAGCATAGGACAACATCTACCAAAAAGTGTACAAAAAAGCATAGTCAGAATCTCAACCCACCAATCTATATCAAGGGGTGGGAATGTGGGGGGGGGGGGGGTGCGAGGGAGTAAAATCTCCGTAATCCCATTTGGAAGAACACTCTCCCTTACACCTAGTCCGCATTAGGACGTCCTTGTCCGCTTTTGGTAATTCTTTGAAATGGACTGAAATTCCATTTTATATTTCTGGCATTGGCTAAGCCTGATCAATTAACTACCTGCAGTCGTCCCCATGTATATTCACCTTAATACCACCATTTCTGACTGTGGGAACAGTTGCTTTCCTTATATATACTGGCTTCTTTGTCATTTTTTGATTATTTGTTATTTTAGCTGTATATCTTTCAATATTTGAGATAATCCCACGGTCATGGTGGGTGATATCTTGCTAAATATGCTATCGACATGGTGGGGGTATCACATAAGCATGCTGCGTCCGTTCTATTCCCTTTTTGGCAATTTTACCTGGGTGACATCTCATTTCTTTTTATTTCTGTACCAGCTATTTCCTAATATGGTAATTATCGCGTCTCTCACACGATTCTATGTTGTATTCCCTGTTTGCACATATTTTTTTCGTGGCAATCGCTCCATGGGAACCCATGTTTTTTTCCTCTTTTATTTCCTTGCGCCAATGCTGCATTGGCAAGATATGCTTGACAATAGTTTTTATTTTAAATTCCATTTTGAAATGTATAATAAAGGGCTCTAAATTTTGGAAAACCAGATGTGTCAAGGAGCCTGAACATTTGAGTTTTCCCCGGTACCCTAACGGCGACGACCCGCGGCGTTTTCGTCGTAACCTCTCCTCACTACTAGCAGTCGAACTCATTGCCCCCGCACCCATTTCCTCGATTCTCATCCAGACGACTTCCGTTAGAGGTGCCAATCATCAATGCCATACGCCCACAAGAACGCACCCTCTGTGGACAGCACCGACTCCTCCGGTTCGTGCAAATCATACTATTCTGATTCCTTCCAACGGGACGTCGGGAGGATTCTGGCGTCAGACGTGCCTCTAGATGTGCTCGTGAGAAGTGCGACAGCATTGGCGAACAATTTGGCCGGACACTGTTCCACAGACGTCTACGAGCAATCTTCGAGGCGGAAACGCGACTACAAGCTTTTTTTCCACAAAGTGCTTCTTGCGATGCTGCACCATGCAAAAGCATGCGGAGGAGAAGCGGGAAAACGGTACACTGCGTCCGCGATCTGTGCCTGTGTCGTGGACAATGAAAAGGATAGTATTCAAACGATGTATTCCCTGCGTGACTTGGCGAAGACGTGGTTCACTCATTTTCTATTTATATGTAAGATTCTCTCCGAGGTAGGCGACTGGGTATTCGCGTGGTGACGCCATCGCTTTAGTCCATCAAAACCAATCGCATTCGACGCAACCGAATGACGCGCCGTCTATCGCTGCAACCCCCACGCGAGACAGTACGGCCAGTTATCTAGATGGGGGTGTGAGTGCCGCGAATCGAGATCCTACGTTCAGGGAGCAGGTGGGTGGCTAGATTCATTATCAGTTAGGTCGGTTGGAAGGCCTACTGGACTGCAGCTTCTCTACCGCGACGGGTTTCGATGCATAGTGACACAAAAGCCGGATACAGAGCATCCCCACCTGCAAGATGAAGACGAGAACGAGAGTTTCGTCGATCTGGTGGCGTGCCATATCCTTAAACGGGCGGTGGCTCAATTTGATTCGAGAGGGAACAAGGATGCGGCAAGTACTTTGTCTCGCTAGTCAGAAAGCTCCGCGGGTGGCGGGTTCTGAGAAATAAGTTTTGGAACAGTACGAGTCGGCGGTGACAACATTCGACATTCTTCGAAATTTCGCGCACTTGCCTGTAGAAACGCTTGAGGATTTACAAGAAGCGATCGATGACGCATCGAACGGGATGCTGCTAGAACTGAATGCACACGGTGGATTTGACAAGTTTCGTTGGTGTATGGAGGAGACTGAGGTGAGGACGGTGAGGGTATGGGGGAGCTAATGTAGATTGAGGACTAATAAAGTTGCAGACGGCAAACAGGTATGCGGTGAAGATCTATGGCCGGGGATCTGGAATCCCACCTGAAATTAAGGTGGTAGAATTCAAAGACCATAGCGAGGAATTTGTGGGAAAGGAAGGAGTAAATGGCCGACAGAAGCGGAAGCAACGGGAGGTGCCACTTCCGAACCCAGTCTTCATCAGAATCCATGGGGCTGTGACTGGGATCTTGCACATGAGCGGTGCGGCAGACTTCCTGAATGGGCTGCATCAGGAATATGGTGGGGGCGGTGAGGGAGGTGGGGTTGCGGCAGCATCTAGTTGGGAGGAATTTGAGCGGGAAATTGGGCTGATTCAATTAAAGAAAAGGATGGTGGAGGCGTTGATTGTTCACTGAGAGAAGGGGCAGCACAGAAGTGTTGCGTGTTGGACCATGGATTCCCAACCTGCGCCCTTGCTCGTCATAGCTAGTTGTTCTGGTTGTAGTATAACCTGTTTTTTTTTTGGATCCTGCACAAGCTAGTCTGGCCACCAGTCCAGTGCACGCTATCTAGTGCAAATTTATTCCAATTAACTAACCTAACTAACGTAAAGAACCATACATTAACCATGCATTAATCTGGCGAGAAATGACGATGCTCTGTGATGATCTAAGTAATCTTTCCGCTTGGTTAGGGAAGTGTCGTTGACATTGGGAATGGGTCGACAGAGCTGAAGAATGCACTAGAATGAACGGATCAACGGTCAGACGAAAGGAACCAACTGGATACTCACTGGGAGCGGAGGTTCCAGACAGTCTTGACGACCCAGGAGTTGAAGTGGACAGGTCAAGAGCGTCGAGAGGCGTCGGATGCGCCGAAGAACCTGGAGAGCACGTGAGTCAGATCGGTTACACGTCCGCGTCGACTCCAGGATTGTCCGGACCATCTACAGGTGAGTATCTGCGCTGTACTCGATCACCCTGTCCGTTTGGCTTTACTGACACGTTCTTCGTCATCTTAGGTCTTTTCCTCGGGTCCTGATCGTGTCCCGATGCAGTCGACGCATCCACCACATCATCCGTGTGCTGCAGCTTACCTCGAGTTGCCTGCCAGGACATTAATGGCGTTGTCGTTGCCCTCCGACGGTCTCGGCGCATCCGCGCCCTCGCTGGCCAACTTGATATCGCAGTTCGGACAACTCGTTCTCCCCTCGAGCTCGACGCTCGGGGATTCGATCTGTTACTGTACGTGTATGCGTTTGTCCAGTGGCTTTCGTGGCGTAGGTAGAGTCGTTTACTGCACTATCAAGCCATTCTCGATGCTGACTCGATTGCGTCGTGCCTAGCGAACTCCGTGCGCTTTCCTCTGCGCCGTCACTGATGCAGCGCGCTACTATGCTGCCGCTGCTACCTTGCTACACCCGTTCGGCACATCCAACGCATCTCAACACCTCTCCGGCACCCCCAACAACATCCATTCCATTGCTTGACATCTCCATCGCGGCTGTCCTGTTCATCAGGTCTTGTAGTCCGTCAGGCTCCGTGCGCATCGCATCAGGTAAGTTTATCAGCTTTTCACGTGCAGCTATCTTAATTTGCAACATAGCTATTCGCACGTCCAATGCATCCATCTGCGACTGACAGCTCGCCACCCTCCCCTGGAACCTCACATCCCCTTTCCCTTCCTCCTTACTCAATGCATGGCCGAGGAGCTCTGTAGGTGGGTCTGGATGACGCTTGTCGTCACCCCGCAACGTCTTGCCTCTTGGCTCAGTTGCTCTGGTTGGCGTGGTTCGCCACTGGCCTCTCTCAACCCGTCCATCTCAATGCTGCCAGCTGCCGGCCGCTTGACTCTGTTGCGTCTCGTCTGCAGTTCCAGCTGCCCTACACGTCTGTCCTGTTCATGGCTTGGATCGTCAACACCCTCCAACCGTCCGTCGTCGGCGCTGTCATTACGAGCTTGCTGGCTATTTTTTGGGGTCCCGCGCCAGGTGGACTGGCGCCAGTCCAATATCCATTAGACATGAAGCATGTCTCCCCAAAAGTTGGTGGGAATTCTCATTTTCTCATGCCATCCACTTGTACAATTGTTTACCAAAGTGAGGCCTTAACTGGGGCACACCATATGAGCTCCTCAATGGAAAAGCTCTTGATGTGGATCACCTGCATGTCTTATGATGCAGTGCTTACATATGTGCACTTACCACAGGATGTCCAGACAAATAAATTAGCCCCTAAATCTGAACTTATGGTTTACATTGGCATTGCTCCTGAGAATCCCAAGAACTTCTTGTTCATGAGATCCCCCAACAACGTACTGTTCACATCAGCACACACGTTATTTGACGAAGCACTATTTCCTAAATGCACAAAAGGAAAGGTGAATATAAGACCTGCACAAGGCAATAACCCTTCACCCTCGACGTTACAGCCTAGTAGTCATCCAAAGCAGAAAGCAATTGAGTTCCCTCCTACTATAGGTGTTACGGCCAGTACCGTTTACCCCTATACATTCTGACACTTTTTGGACTTAGTCATTTTTGCTTGAAGCATCTTATCTTATCTAGTCACGTGACTTTATCTTTAGAATCTCTTTCGCAGTCACATGTCCAGTACATGTGGCTTGGGGCTAGACCTCACTACCTGTGCGCTCACAGCCTTCTTTTAATCTCCGTGCTGTGTAGGGCTATGCTTGTTACGCATCCAGCTTCACCTTAACCTAACTTTCCCTAAATCTAATTATTTTCCACACCTAACCCTAACTTTCGAGGTCACATGACTTAACCCCTGTCCGATCACATGACACGGATCACGTGACTTAGTCCAGACCCAGATCACATGACTGGTCTAGACTCTTATCTGTTATCTATGATGTCATCCCTCATGTACTTAATCTCCGCGTCTTCCCTTCTTTAATACTTCCTTGTATAGTAGTACACAGCATGGTCCGTGCACACTTCCTTGCAATATATAAACCCGTCTGTTCAAGCTGGATTCCCTCCAGTCTTGACCATTCGGTTCTTAGTCCTCTTTGCTCTCAGCATAAGGATATTGAGCGCGTTAGGTCCCGCCTCCTTCTTCATCATCTTTTTGCCTTGCTCGTCGTAAGCTTGTGAACGGTCCGCCATCGGTGCTCTGTCCTTCTCTCTGTGAGGGCGCAACAATGCTCGGCTATGCCGATGCTTCTTTTCTTCTCTTCCATATGATGCTGCGCACTCCTATGCTTGGCTGTGCCATAGCCTCGTCATATCCGCTGCCTCGAGTGCAGCATGCGTTCTGATGGACTTCTATAGAACATTCCACGTACAGCCTTGACGGTTATAGTATTGTATCGGTAGATCCGCTACAATCATGTACAAACAGTAGAGTAGTATATAAACCCTCTGGGTTCAAGGCTGGTTTCCCCAGTCTTGTTCTCTTGGAGATTTCCCACTGAGACAATCTCTTGGCCTGACCGCCTCTTCACTTCTACATCAAGCCGCCTTAGTCTCAGTCTTTGATTTCTTCATTGATTGTTTCTTTGGTCATTTCAATAGGCATGGATGATAAAGATGACAATCTTCCCCATCACCCCCCACATCGTATATATGCCTACTCCACCTCCTGTCCCTCCTCACACACCTTCACCATGCCCTGTACCAGAGCTACCCACCATGCCTAGATGTGAGCACAGAGCTCCTCCACCGCCTGCAGTCCCTTTTCCCTTGCAACGACCGCAAAGACAATGTTGTGTGCCTAACCGGCCCAGCACCATTGTCAATAAGGGCGCGGGTGTCAATGGTTTTCAACATGTACGAGGAATCAATGAGTTGAACAGGGATTTCCATTAATCCAGAAGTAATTACAAGTACAAGTTGTGAAGGAGCATCTCATGTCATCCGAGGGCTCCATTTTAAAAATCCTTGGAGGGGACTGTGAAGTTGATCCTCCTGACCATCAGGTCATCCTCATCATCTCCTTCTACTTTGTTGATGGAGGCAGTAGATTCTGCTTGGGCAACATTTTACACTTGTTGTGGTTCCTTGGGCCCTTTCGGGTAGGTGGTGCAGTTGTTGGTGCGATGGCCAGTTTGCCTGCAGCAGAGGCAGCATTTCTCAGCAAGGCATTTCTTGTATTCCTCAGGGGAGAGTCATGGTGGGTATTGGACAGCATCGACAACCATGGCGTTTGAATCATGGGTTTGTGGCCAGTGAACATATTGCAGGCAGTTGGGTGGGAGTGGTGTGCAAGTACCATTGGTCTGGCGCTTGATGACTTGGGTGCGATCACGCTGGAATTGGAATTGAGTGGCCTTTTGATACCACTCTTTGATGGAGATGGGGACCTTGTTCATAGAGTAGATGCATTCCATGAGATGGAATGGGATCCCATGGGCAAAGAAATTAACCAGGGCATCTTGGTCGGTGGTCTCAGCCAGAGCAGCATAATTTTGGAAGTTGGTGATGTAGTTTGACAGTGCCATGGTGGTGGATTCCCCCTGCTTGACAGGGAAGACATGGGTGGTGGCAAGTCAAGAGAGGGCATCTCCCTTGGTGTCTTGGTATTCAAAAAATGCTTTAAAGGCGATCTTGAAGTTCTTGAAGGTCCTGTTGAAACTTGTATTTCTTTATTCATTTATATTCACCTTTCATCCCTATTGATTAGATTAGATCTGTCAATGACTCCAGATCATTTATATGACCAGAGTTACATAGGTAAGTCTAGACCTTTCTATCATCATGGTCTAGATTCTTGTCATCTCATATGACACATAATCACACCACTATGGCGTGATATGATAGTATTGATAGTGACCTTTACTGTTATTTGCTCTTATCTTCTTATCACTTATCTTTCTACATATCTTTCTATTGGATGATTATCCTCATTCAGGTGAACAGTAAATAGTTACATACATTCACTGTTCACTATATGTATAAACTGAGCCTTACAGCTTGGATGAAGACAAGCCCTCTACAACTGCCTTTTACTTTAAGAGAGTGAGAGCTTGAACTAGCTGAAGACTAGTTTATATCATCACTATCAACATCGAGTAAGTATTCTCCACTCAGGGTTATACATATACTACCTTCTTTGTTGTTGCACTCTGCTTTAAAAGCTACCGCTTCTAAAGTGCCCATTGCCTTTTGGCTTCCAGCTATGCCATTCTTTTTGGATATCAATGAGTCGATGGCGTCAGCGGCTTTTGCCACATCAGCACATCAGGGCTCATAACCTGTTGAGCATCAGGTCTCTAACCCTTACCCAACTATGCAAGCTAGTTATTGGGGGTAGACCATCTGCTATGCACAGGACACATCAACTAACCAGTATGAGCACTCCTCTATGTACTTTGTACCATGGACGCACTGTTACGCTTGCTATGTAGCTAGGGTAGAGACCAGAGGGCGCTCAAAGGTTTCGAGGGTTCAAGGGTATCGTGATGTCGCCACATGACTAACTAGCCCCTGAAGAGGACAGCTAGGTTCAAGGTATGGCTTGTTGGACAAGCCGTTCAAAGATTTCAACAAGGGAGATCATCGTTCAAAGGGGTTTATCAAAGAGTGTCGACTCAAGAGTACAACAAAAACTCAAAGATACGAGGACCAGAGAGGATGATGTATGAGCTAGATTTTGGTAGGTCTAACTTAGGGTACATCAGGGGTATCGATGGGTTTATATACAAAGAGCCAGAGTTCAGGGCAGGTGAAGTAGGTATAAAAGGGGAAGCGATGACGAATGAAATGAGTCATCAATAGAATGCGATGGAATCGCGAAGAATGGTGACTCATTGGAAAGTAAGCATAAATGAGTAAGCGATGACACGTAACCTTGGTAATACAACTGCGCATTAGTAAGCACTAAATAAGCAAGAATGCGTAAGCATGAATAAAGTGAGAAAAAGAAGTGGCCTAAGCGGGGCTCGAACGGCAAAGGCTACGAGAGTGAGGAAAAAGGAATAGGGGCATAGAGGGAAACATAACATTACCCCCGTACTAGGGGTCAAGTCCACGACGCAGACATCTTACAGATCAATGAACCCGGTGGGAGAGCCGGTGGTATTGGCATAGGCCATGTCATCCCAGACGTCTTCCTGGTCAATGGGACCAGGGGATGGGGAGTGGGGGTGGCGAGCACAATGAGGGGCCCCATAAGGGTGCATGTGGAAGGAGGTGGTGACCACACATTGTGGCTGTGGAGCAGGGATGGGCAATGCAGGGGCAGAAGTCAAGGATGATGAGGTGGTGGACCGTTGAGACGAGGTGGGAGAGGCAATGATTGGGGGAGGAGAGCGAGCGTGCTGGGGGTGAGTGCAGAGAGGGCAGCAAGATTGGACATGACCAGGTGCCGGCTGGCGACAAAGAGGACAATGATAAAAATGGCAGTTGATGTGTACGTGGCCCAGCTGCGAGCATGTGAAGCAGGCTTCTCCAAAACGGGGGTGATTCATAGGGAGGGGAGCGTTCCCCTCATAGCCGGTCCACCAGTTATCTACTCATTCGACAACTACGAGAGTTTCTGGGTCAAGTGGAGACGATGAGGCGGAGGGGGAGGATGTGGTCGCCAGATGGTATTGCTGGACATCTTCAGTGAAGTCATCGAATTTGACTTGATGCATTGCCTCGAGCAACTGTTGCTCAAGAATTTCGATGGTTGCGCGGAGGGTAGAGTTGCCGATAGCGAGTGGGATGGGAGGTTGGCGGGTATACATGATCTGAACAGCTGTCTGGGTGAGGAGCCATGTGGTGAGGAGATGGTGGTAGGTGGAGTTCATGTCAATGTGGGCGTCGATGGTTCAACGGATGGCGGTGTGCTTCAACAATCGTCAGAGGTGGGTCGCTTCCTCTTCCATAATTGGGTTGATGAAGGAGTGGGTGAGAGGAGGCACATCCACAGCAAGCACAGGAGGAGGAGAAGAAAGTCGGTTGACGAGAGGAATGTTTCTGACATGGGAGGGAGTGATGGGGGTGACATAGTCGCGCGGGTTAAGGAACTCTTCAAAGGTTGCGGTGGTATCCCACGGAGCATGAGCAATGTCCGAGTGGGCGTTTGTTTTATCCCCGAAAGGGGGGGAAGGGATGTCGATGGTAGAAGGTGGGAGTGATGACAGGGTGGAGATCAAGGATGGTGTTGGTGGTGCAGTGAGGGGTGTGGTGACAACAGGAGCGGTGGCAAGGGGAGAGGTAGGACCGATAGACATGTGGATTTGAGAGATGGTGAGAGAGCGGGTTGAAGAGGGGAAGGCGGAGGGGTGATGCTTCTTATAATCATCGAGGAGGGACTTTGAATGTTTCAAGTTCTGCTCCGGTTCCCAGGAGTCTTCTTCTGTGGAGTATCCCTTCCATTGGATCAGGAACAAATGGGAAGACGGGTTTCTGCGATGTCATATGATCTTCTCGATTTCATATTCTTCTTCCCCCACGATAAGGTCAGGTGCTGGTCAGGGAAAGTTCAGGCCATGAATGTTGTTTTCACGATAGGGCAATAACAGGGAAGCATGGAACATGGGGTGTATCTTCCATGTGGAAGGTAGGCGGAGGCGGTATGTGATTGGAGATAGAACGTCAGAGATAATGAAGGGTCCTTCCCATTTCGGGGCAAACTTGGGGTCTGCCATGAGGCGTTTCAGGTTCCGGGCTTCAAGCCAGACCTTGTCTCCCTTGGCAAAAGGGGTAAATGAGTGGTGGTTGCGGGATGCCATGGCTTGGCGTGCAAGTTCATGGGCCACAAAGGCCTCATTGCGGGCAGCGGTAAGAGTTTTCATGTGTGTTTCCAGTGCGGGGATAGAAGTGTCAGGAATTACCGAGGGAAGGGCTTTGAAACAACCAAAGAAACAACCAATGAATAAATCAAAGATTGCTACGATGGCAACTTGATGCTAGATGTAGAGAGGCTTGTCAGGCCAAGAGATTGTCTCGATGGGAAAACTCCAAGAGAACAAGACTGGGAAAACCAGCCTTGAACCCGGAGGGTTTATATACTACTCTAGGGTTTGTACATGTTTGTACAGGATCTACCAATACAATACTATAACCATCAAGGCTGTACGTAGAATGTTCTAGCAAAGTCCATCAGAATGCATGCTGCCCTCGAGGCAGCGGATATGACGAGGCTATGGCACAGCCAAGCATAGGAATGTGCAGCATCATATGGAAGAGAAGAAAGAAGCATCGGCATAGCCGAGCATAGTCCTACATAGCACGGAGATTAAAAGAAGGCTGTGAGCGCACAGGTAATGAGGACTAGCCCCAAGCCACATGTACTGGACATGTGACCGCGAAAGAGATTCTAAAGATAAAGTCATGTGACGAGATAAGATAAGATCCATTAAGGAAAAATGTCTAAGTCCGAAAAGTGTCAGAAAGTATAGGGGTAAACGGTACTGGCCGTAATACAAGCCTTTCTTGGACTCTGCAATTACTACCGAAAATTCATAGAAAACTTCACACATGTGTCTCATCCCCTTAATGACCTTACAAAAAAAGACATGCCATTCACTTGGGAACCGGTGCAACAAACCGCATTTAACATGCTCAAAAAAATATTTACCACCACACTCCTGTTAGCTTATCCAGATCAAAAGAAGGAAATGCACATAGAAACCAATGCTTCAGACATAGCCACAGGGGCTGTATTATCTATTAAATGTGATGATGACTGTTATGAACACGATTGTAGCCCAGCCCTTATCCTATTATTTTCGACTTTCCCTAGTCTTGACGACTACTCAGGAGTCCTTGATGGACTTGACATTTCCCAGAAGTATGATCATGTGACTTGTCACATGATCTGGGCTAGATCCCATATATGAGGCTGCACCTCATAACCCCTGTCTCATAGAGATCTGTGATCTCTTATTCCTAGTCACAGAAGTGCTGCGCACTTCTCTTCTATTCTACATGCACTTGCAGCATGTTCGATCACTGAAGCACTGGTATGCTTCCTTTCCATTCTGATGCCTTAAGGGTGTCGCCTTTCTTTCATGGTTGCTTGGCTATGCCACAGCCTTCTCTTGATGAGCATGCTTGCAGCATGTCTCTGATTCTTATTTCACTGATATATGTGCGATGTGCATGTTCACAGCCTTATATGCCTAGGGTGCATGTTATCTTTCCTTAGATAGGAGTATATCTATAGATTAGATGTACACATACATAGTTAGTATATAAGACCTAGAAGACTCAGGAATGGCTCCCCATTTCTTTGAAGTCCTTCCTCTACTGTGAAGTAGTACTTGCCTAGTGCAATACAAAAGTTCTCCCTTCTAGTGCCTAGGGGATTCCCTTAGTCGGCTCTTGGTAAAGGTTACTATCACCATTACCTCTTGAGGTTTGGTTTGGTTCTCACAGCCACTTTGGTCGTTTCAAAATCTAGGGCCAGAAAAGCAATGTAAGAGGTTAGATTCTGGTAGGTCTAACTTAGGGCATCAATGGGTTTATATACATAAGAGCCATAATTCAGGGCAGGTAAAGTAAGTACAAAAGGGGGAAGTGATGATGAAAGAAGTGAGTCATCAATGGAATATGATAGAACCATAAAGAATGATGACTCTGTGGCATAAAAGAGTATGAGTAATTAGCTGATTGGCCTTGGTAATACACTGCAAATTGGTCAGTGCTAAATAATAAGCAAGCAAACAGGAATGAGTAATGTGGAAAAAGGGGGTGATCCATTGGAGTGGGGCTCAACAGTAAAGGTCATAACAAGTAAGTGGCATAGTGAGGAGATAAAAGGTAATGATTGTAACACGCCTTGTTTGAATCATGAAGGATGTTGATAACACTTCAAGTAGGCAATGGTATTACTAACCTACAGAGTTCAATAATAGAAGATGGTAAGTATTTTAAAAGGCTGTTTCAAATTATCAAAGACAACAACTGGGCTAGCTATGCTGTACATGAATAAGCATTAAAAAAAGAGTGTGAATAACTGTTATAAAATTGGTGATTTGTTAATGAAAATGATAGGTTATTTCTTGAAGTCCATATTATAGTATAGTACTTTGTGCTTGTAGATCAGGGGTATTCGTCCATTGTGCCTTGCGGCACTTGTCCTCACCCCTGATCTACAAGCACAAAGTACTATACTATAATATGGACTTTAATAAATAACCTATCATTTTATAAACCTAATAATAGGGTTATAATTCAATTTAATGGCTGTTAATTAAATTACATACAATCCAAATACATACAATCCAATTTACACTTGAAACGGAATATGATCCACAATATGTGAACACCATATCATGTGTGAATTCTTCGAGAATACCCATCTTAAAACGCAAACGCGCGAATACCGCATTTGCGCGATGTTCAATAATCCTACAATATTTTGTGCCTTGATTGGTACGTGTCCATTTGAATTGATTGATTGTTGTTCGCGCAGATGCGCCGAAATCGCATTTGCGCGAAAATTAAATGGAACGTGATTCATGTTTGTTTGGGGGAATTACACAGTTGTTTTGTAGTTTCAGTATATCTATTTAAATTTTGATCACAGCGCAAATGCGGACACATCGCATTTGCGCCGTTTATTGCGTGTGTATGTATTGTGAGCTGTGAAAAAGTGATTTATGTACAATATATTTAATGGTGTTTGTTGGTAAAATATTTGCGAACTTTATTAGAGTGCAGTTCCAGTAGATCTATAATTTAAGTAATTTAAATCACTGCGCAAATGCGCAACCATCGCATTTGCGCGAGTTTCTCATTGCTCATTTTGTTTTATTGTCATTTATTCTATACAAAAATCTTGAGAGCATTCATTGTTGAGTGACACGCGAATGAAACATGTGCACATGTGTGCACATTTAGTCTAACAGAGCATGTGCGCACATGCGCACATGTCGCATTTGCGTGATCTTTCTGTTTTTGTCTACCTATACCTAGGCCTAACCTATACCTAATTAGATTAAAGTGCATATAAATGGGGTGCCAGAAGTCTTGGGAAAATGTCTGCGAAACATCAACCTTTTGGTCAGATTTTCATTCTTGGCTGGTGTCAGGGGTCCTCTCTCTCCCGATTAGCTTACAGAGTCTATCAAAGTGTAGCCTGGAAAGTGAAGGACTACCATTAGGACAAAGTCTAGGGAAAAGTGTAGTCAAAAGTGTACAAAAAGCGCTCAAAAAGCGGTCCAAAAGTGTAGGAAAAGTGTAGGAAAAGCGCACCAAAAAGTGTAGCAAAAATGTAGACAAGATGTATTAATTCAAAACACTATCAAGAAGTGAGTTTGGCCCAGGGGTGTCAGAGAGAAAGTTGTGCGCACTACAAATCGGGAAATCTCTCTCACTCACTACTAGTCCCTCCGATTCCGCGTTAGTCCGCTTTTAGCCAATCTTTGTAGATAACCAAAAATTCAAAAGAATATTTATAACATCCTCTACATGTAATATTCACCACATATGGCCAGCGATCCATATATATAGTCCCTATTGCCATACTTCAAGCACCTAATATCAGCATATTACATAATAATTTAACTCGCGACGTTTAAATTTAAATTTTACAAAGAATAGCTTATATCTAAGGGGGGATTGGAAATGCCCACAACATGTAAGGTGATGAAAGGTTGCCTTATATGGTATCTTGATTTTAGTATTCATTTCCTGTCTTACACTTTCCGCGTTAGTCTGCAATTTCACTTATCTCATTTGGTGGTCATTTGTGGTCGCAATTTATTTCTGACAAATATTTCCTTATAAGGAAACAATCGCGTCCGGTTCTGGATTATTCAAACTCTTACCTAATAGACAAAAAAAGAATCATGTCAATCGGTCCATGGGAAGCTGGCCAAAATTCCAAAACAAAATCATGGCAGCAATGCCCCATTGGCAAAGGGTGCTTGCCACTAGTTTTTCCGCTTTATGGATGTATTTTCCCACGGGTGATCAAGCGCACAGTGGGCGTCCAGGACGCCCATAGCCATGTAGATGTGTCCGATATTTTCCCACCCTCATACACT
>JBBPLP010000712.1:0-14095 GCA_038089875.1 Fistulinella prunicolor
TGTAGCTGGTCGCGCGATGACCCAGCTTAGCGCATTGCCAATGGGAGCAGGCAAAGGTGTCATTCATGGGGTAGAGGGTATCTTCAAAAAGGACTTCCTTCATGGTTTCCACCACCATGACAAGTCACTCGAAGATTCCGTTCCACCTGTAGAGCCCCTGCCCGAACGTCCATTGCGTTCCGCAGACCAGACTTCGACCTCAGCCCGCGAGTCTGCTGCCTTCCCATCAACAGAGTCGGGTCCTCGTGGCAC
Organism: Fistulinella prunicolor; assembly: GCA_038089875.1. Classification (NCBI taxonomy): domain Eukaryota; kingdom Fungi; phylum Basidiomycota; class Agaricomycetes; order Boletales; family Boletaceae; genus Fistulinella; species Fistulinella prunicolor. The sequence continues at coordinate 253 of JBBPLP010000712.1, forward strand.
AGGGGCTCCTCCTCCAGAACCAGGATCGTTACGTGTAGTTGCGATCGGTGCAAAGGATCTCCCCGGGGGAGACGTAAAGTCCTATGCCACATTGCGTGTTGGTGACAGAGAGTTCAAAACCAAGCATGGTGTTAAGACCTCGGCACCGGAGTGGTGAGCATCAATCCAACAGCATTAACCAAGGGCTCGGATACTAAATAATGGCAGGAACGAGTCCTTTATGTTCGCTGCCAGTGCGCGTACGCCAAGAATGCATGTGTGGGTCTACGACCACAAGACGCTTGGCAAGGACAAGTTGATAGCGGAGGGAGAGGTTGATGTTTGTACCGTCTTTCTCGGTTCTGGATTTTGCATTCTGACGCTGCCACAGATTTGGAGCCATATCCTTCCGGGTCGCAACAGTACGGCTGACGTGACGCTCCCCTTGCGGGAAGCTGGTCAGCTTCGTCTACGCCTCGAGTTTGATGGGGACACCAATCCTAATCATCAAGATCCTTCTGTTTCTGACCGCCATCTAGCATCGCCATCCAGGTTTAGTATTCGGGGACGCAGACCTGAGGACAGCTAAATTTGACTGCATTGAGTTTTCTGCCATATTATTCATCTTGCTGAAGTTGCTGTTTGTTGCACATAGTCTGTTGATTCAACGAAAGTATGATTTCTTGCCTTATCTGCATTGATATTTCACCGTGGACATGAACGCAACGTTGTCTTTTGTAATATTTATCATTAGCATGATCACGATATAGTTCAGCTCCGAGAAAAACATAGGACGGATAAATGCTCTCTCCCAGCTCTTCTTTGGATTACAATCTGGAATCTGTTAGTTAAGGCCGCCTTTCAGAAAACGGCAACGCACTCGACTGTTCATATGGAACTTTTCCCGCATCTTTTCACGAATTGCTGGGATATTGTTTTTCGAGAGTGCTACTAGATAGAATCTGCCGCACTCAGATAACAATTCCTGTCCTATATTGTAATCGATTCATTGCATGCGAGCAGAGAGTATGACATACTCCAACGTCTTCTAGAAACCGATTTGTCACTTCCATACCATCTGATCCCCCTGCCCAAGAGCTGATGATGTCGCCGTCCTCTTGTGCTTGGAAAGATTCTTCATGAACTGTGGGGACGTATGGGGGGTTAAACAATATAATGTCGATGCAACGTCGCAACCGGGTTGACAGTGGTTTAGAGAGATCACACGTAATTGGGTCGAGAGGGACCTAGGCAACCGCTCTGATCTTAAGTGAAGTTCCCTCAAAACTGGTGATGGCAATAAGCTACCTTGTTCTGTTTTCCGGTGGCAAAGGTGCAGATGGAGGCGCGTTGATTGATGTCAGTGCAGAGATAAACTGTCATGATCATCCGTGATGGGTGTCATATGTGCTCGAGGATCACTAACGGGCATTCGTTGGTCCCAGAATCGAGCCCAGGAACGCAGACACGCAACCTGATCCAGAGCTAGCTTCCGTCTTCAGAGAAAGGAGTGTATTATTACCCGGATGTGCTCATACCCTATCTCAAGGCATATCCACGGCTTTGGGTTCTTGAGTTGTTCTGCATCCTTTTCAAGACCGTCTAGAAGGAGAAACGTGTCCTCTATGAAGACGTCAGTGGTTGAGGCAACGAATTGTGAATAGATTGCCTGCTGGTTCATATACATGGAGCTTGTCGTCGTCGGAGAGATGCGATAGATTTGGCGTTGGGATCATCGTTGTGAGTCGTCTTCACGTCGAAGTCGAGATCATAAGATCAATAGTAGGTCACGTGGTACGACGCGTCGCGGTGGATCGCGACTACTTACTACAGCCTTGGGTCACCGAACACCATCATGGCTGGCCGCGCAAAACCATCTACTCGCGCCTCCACGCGCACCAAAACTCCACCCGGTCCGTCTCCAAGTCCGCCCCTTGCGATCAGAGGGATCAAGACAAAGGCCTCAACTAGATCAACCACAACGGCGGGAGTCACTGCAACAAAGACAACGACTTCTAAGAAGCCTGTTGCAAACAGATCCAACTCGCCTGATGCAAAAGGTACCGCACCAAAGAGGGCCGGGAAACCAAAGTCTGCGATAACAGAACAAGAACCGATCATGGTATGTGCAGAAAACCCTACGTATGACAACATTTGAGTAACGTTGGAAAAAGGCATATCTTCGCATAAGACCTCGTCTGGGTGACGACGAGCCGGCCACTATGCCTTACTTGGACCCATTGTCGGACACTGCAGTGAGGATGACCGATCAATCTAGCGATGGCCGGGGGGCATCTGGGATGTACTATCGAGCATCGACGACGCCTCCTTCCTCGATTTACAAATTCTCTCATGTCTTCCCTCCGTCCACCCATCAAGCCGACTTTTTCGCGAAAACGACACTTCCCCTTGTTCAAGACCTGTTGGACGGGCAGAACGGTCTTCTCTTCACGTATGGGGTCACGAACTCTGGCAAAACCTACACTATCCAAGGCGGTAATCAACCTGGCTCTGGTGGAATTCTTCCAAGGACGTTAGACGTCATATTTAATAGTATCGATGGTCTACAGAGTGATGGACACGTGAGTTATGCGAAAATGACCCTAGCTCAACTCCCTCACGAAGAACCATAGTATCGACCCGTCCGACTTCATGGAGTAGAGGAGGTCGATCCGTCAAATTTTACCCCTCCCTCTATTGACATTGACGTTCCAAGTGAACCGGCCCTAGCTGAAGTTTTGGCTGAGCACATGGCATCTTCAGATGATTCTGACTCTCATGCCGATCCAACGGTGATCAAGCTAGATCGCAACTACGAATATTCTGTCTGGATTTCTTACGTGGAAGTGTACAACGAAAAAGTCTACGACCTCCTTGATTCTGTCAGCGATGATCAGGACCAAGTGGTAGGGGTTCCACGTATCATACCAAACCTCCCTGGGCAAGGTGCAAATGCGATCATTGTGACTCGAAAGGCACTTTCAGTGAAACCTTCTCCCGCGCGTGATTCAGTGGATGACAGTGCAACTGGAAATGCGGGAAGGTACATCTCCGGGCTCAAACAATTCCGGGTTGCCAACGCCACACAAGCGAAAGCACTCGTCAAACTTGGGCAACTGCATAGGCGTGTATTCGGAACGCTTGCCAATAGTCAAAGCAGTCGAAGTCACAGCGTAATCACCATAAAGGTTCTTAGAAATCATCGTGGTGACAGAGATGTAAGCCCATGCCCTCCTCCATGGCTAGCGGCCACTCAACATGCGTTAGGACCCAAGTTCAGTACAGATATCACGGCTCACCCTGGTTGATCTGGCTGGGTCGGAACGAACGAAACATACTCAAACCACTGGTGACCGACTCAAGGAAGCGGGAAATATCAACAAGTCCCTCATGGTCCTAGGACAGTGCATGGAGGTAACTGGATGCTGCCCCGAACAGACCATATTTTGACCTTTTTGCAGGTTATGAGGTCCAACCAAAAGCGCTTGGCTCAAAGTCTCGCTAACCCGGGCCAGAGCGATACCAGGGATGTGAAGAGAGTATTGGCTGTCGTGCCCTTCAGACATAGCAAGTTGACTGAAATTCTCATGGATTACTTCGCTGGTGATGGCAGAATTGTATGTCTCCAGTCTCAGACTTGGCCAGCTGCTAATCCCATCGACTTGCGTAGGTCATGATTGTGAACGTTAATCCATACGACACAGGGTTTGACGAAAACTCGCATGTCATGAAATTCTCCGCGCTGGCGAGAGATATCACAACGGTAGTGAACAATGCTCCCGTACCTCGCGTCCACATCAGCCCTATCAAACCCAGTGCGACGGCTAAACCTAGCCCTTCGGGGTTGCCACGTGCCATTACACGAAAGGTCACAATATCAAGCTTCGGGCCAGGGAAGAAGCTCAGCGAGGCACATCTGGAGGTACTTGAAGGTAAGCACAGTTATCGGGATTTTCTAGCGGCTGTATAACATCCACTCCAGAGGACGAAGAGGCGAACGATGATCGGGTGGAAGATAGTGATGACGAACCAATCAACCCATTGGTGGACGCGTTGTTCGATGAAATCGAGGGTCTACGTCTGAGGGTATGTATCGGATCAAAGTACTCGGATCTGGTTCATGGTAGAGTCTTTTTAGCTTTACGAAGCAGAAATGCGTTGTGCAATAGTGGAGGCGGAAACTCGAGAGGAAGTTATGAGAGAGATGGAGGAGAGGATGCGCGCTGTTGAGAGAACCTACGCGCGAAGGCTCATGAGCGAGGTGCGCCAACACAATATTTGGTGGACATGTATTGCTTACTGAGGAAGACAGGTTGAAAGCAATGAACGGAAAATGGATGCAAAGATCGACATGCTGCACCAGGCTGGCTTGCTTGGAACCGCAAAGAAGTCGGCAATTGCATCAAATTCGGAGAGTGAGATCGAGGAAATTGTTGGTAATGTATGTTGTTCGCATTTTGTGGTAGGACGCACGAACTAAACCAATGTAGTCTGAATCCGAGGAGGAATGTGAAATGGATGTCGAGTCGGAGGTGCCATCTTCTCCGCTCCATGGCAAGGGAAATCCTGCCACAAGTGTTAAGCATATGTCACACAGCGATGCACAACCAATGACACATTCGAGAGAGACGGACAGCGCGGCCTCCCAGAATACGGGTGAAGACGAGGCCGAGGATACGACTAATGATGATGCTTCAGATGACTACGTTCCTGCGGCCGTTGTTAAGAGCATCAAGGGCCGCAAGAAAGCAAGTACAGGCAAAAGGGCAACAAGGTCGATATCCAAGCTTGAACGAGAGATCAAAGGTCTTTCGATAGGGGATGAAGCAGATGAATCGGTCGTCATTCTGCCGAACCGAAAGCTTCGCCGGGAAGCTGAGGAAGCCGGAGGGCCAGGTACTGAGTATATCCCTGGTAAAGGTGAGACAGACCCTGTGAAAAAGAAAAAGAGGTGCGCCTGAGGTTGAAGGTGGTGTTTACGGGTTTCTGAGTCGCGATCTAGGCAACTAGGCAAGAAGAACGTGGTGACTGAAGATGAGATGGAAGAGGTAGTCGGGGCGATGGCACAGAGATCGTTGAGGCAGAACGTCAGACGGATGGGAAGGGCGAGTTGAGGTCATGTGATGAGACGCGTCGAAGTAAATATCACGTGATTTTGTTATTGCAGTCCTAATCAGTTAATGACCGAGTGTGTGTTGAATCACATCAATGACAGCAAAGCGCAACTCGCCAGCCCGGCGAAACTCGTTTGCTGTCGCTAACAAGGCTAAGGCTCACCCTGGCCGCAGACGTCGCGCTCACTCCATCGCTCCCGGTGATCCGCTCAGCCCCGCTGCCAAAGCTCGTCGTTCTCTGGTCCGGTTGTCTCTTTGTACTCTTTTAACCACCTAACTTCCGTCAGGCCCCAAGAAAAAGCATCCTCAAGGCGGCAGCAAATGACGGTGACGATGCGACTCAGTCCATGGACATCACTCGTGACTATCGCGAAGACAATCTGACTCGCAAATCCCTGCGCGTCAGCTTTGCCAATCATGCTCACGTACGCCTCTTTGAAGTACCAGAGCACAACACAAACAGCACAACATCGCCTCAATCATCACCCGTCGCCGAGCTCGACCCTGACACTCCCCGTGCCACAAATGATGAGAATGCATATCCCGGCGCACAGAGGGCTCGTCGGCGCAGTTCGGCGCGACATTCGATGACCTTCAGCGAGGGTGGCGGCGAGGAGTCGATGGACATGGATTCAGATGATACAGGCTTCTCCCCTTCTGCGTTTTTCAAAGCTGGAGCTGAGGGCCCCATGGACGACGAGTTCAATGACGTGGATGGTCTGTCCGACGGTGATGACATGGATGTGACCGAAGTCATTCCACGAAATATTGTTAGGAAACGCTCGCTGTCCTTCGGCGGCCCTCGGCAGCCACTTGCGAATCTTTCCATACCCCAGTCATCCATTGAAGTTCACGACGATGACCAGGATGTCTCCAACGAGATATCTTACGCTGAAGAGGACTCTGCACAATCGCACTCTTTCGCCTCAGAAGGTGACGTGTCACAACCAATGGAGTTTACGGTTCCCCTCATTCGTCCGCCCGAACCACCGAGTGAGGCCTGGTTGGCTCTTCGCTCTGCTACGCACTCGGGAGATATACCGTATATCCCGTCATCGGATGATGACGGTGGTGATGACGGTGGCGAGGTGCAGGAAATGGAACTGACTGACGCAGTCTCGAGGCTACATGCCGCCCGAGCTTCCCTTGGCCTTGGTGATGCTGGTGGTGCTGTGGGAGAGGACAGCTTCACAAGCACTGAAGATAGCTTCATGGACGAAGATGTCGGTAACGGCGAAGACAGAAATCAGACTGTTAACGTTACCCAACTCATGAGGCGTGTCAGTCTTGGACAGGGTGCAGATTCTACTGTAACTTCAGTTTTCAGCAGCCAAGAACAATCGAGGGAGGAGGCGATTAATCAAGTAGTACCTGAATCGGCTTCTTCTGTTCCACTCGCTCGTCTACAGGAGATTTATCCAGAAACCCCTGAATCACCCCCAACAGCTGTTACTCCGGCTGACCCTCATCCCTTGTACCCGGAAATACCAGCTGATGACGACTCCGTTGTTTCCCCTGCAGTTGCAACGGAGCCAGTTTCATCGTCAAACCGGCCTCCCGTTTTCATTGCACCTCAACTTACCGCTCAGGAAACGTCACCTGTACTCTCTGGTGATGTTTCGCAGTCCACGGCCAACTCAAGGCCAAAATCTCGCGCCCCCGCATCCCCTGCTCGTTCCCGTTCGTCTTCTCCCACCAAAGCGCCACCATCTCCAAGAAAATTTACTGCAGCGTTTGCTCCCCCCGTTCCCCGCGCTTCCCCCCACAAGCGATCAAATGACCCCTTAGTCACTGATCATCGTGTGCAACTAAGCCCAGCGAAGCGGCCTGCCGGAATAGAGAGACTATCGATTACCCCAGGGCGTGGTACTGGTGCTGTCCGCGTCCTGTTGTCGCCGTCTGCAACGTCGCCGTTCAAGATGGCTCCCTTCTGTGACGAGGAACAGTATGGTGCTGGACCAAGCAAGCGAACCTCGGTTGGTTTTCGGCGACCATCGGACTATTTTTCACAGCGGAAGAGTCTGAGTAATATAGGCCCCGATTCGATGGCGGCAACAAATACTGGGGCCACCTTTCCTACTCGGATCTCGCCTATGAAGAAGGGTGCTGTTTCACTGGGGCGAGAGAGTGCCAGGATTGACAATCCCGAAGGACTGGAACAACCCCCCGAACAACCCTCTTCGCTTGGCGACGTGATCATACGCGCATCTCCTATACCAGACGATCGGAATACACAACCTGGCCATGAAGATGACGAGCAATGGGGGGCCGAAGTAGAAGAGGAGGGCGTAGACGATACCCAAAGTCCGCGGATATCCATCGAGCAATTCTTTGAGATGACAGGTATCAAATTTATGGACGACATTGCTGCACCTCGACGTTCGATAGTCCATCCCTCTGTTCTGCGTCCTTCACGAAGGGCATCGACCGAAGCACAAATACCTCTTGCAGAATATGTGGTCGCGATGGCCGTAAACGTTCCCCAGCTGGAACTCTACAGTCATGTCAGTAAAGATTTACAGACTTGGGTCGAGCGGATCAAAGAGATACATAAGGAGGCGGAAGAGGAGGCCCAGAAAGCGACGCCTTCACTTTTTCTGGAGTTCATCACTACCGACGAGAGCGGGCAGGCTGAGTTATTGCACCAACTCAAACTGATCAAGGCGCACAACCATGCGCAGGCTAAGTCAGAGTGGTATGACTGGAAGGTGCAATGGGTGGAACAGCTGTCTCAGAAGGCAAACGAAGGTTTCAAAAACTTGGAAGCGGTAGGTTATTTGTGCCTCATTGCCCGAGAGCAGCCTTAACTTTAGCCTAGGACGCCAACGCCCTCGAGGGAATTATACGACAGGCACAGGATATAGTCCCAGGTCTACAGCAAGAGTATGACACACTTATGGCAGAACTCGCGAAAGAAAAGGCTGAAGTAGCAGAACTCGAAGGATGCGACCAAAACTACTTGAATGAACTGAAAGCCACTATTGCTGAGCAAAGGTGCGTGGATGTGTATTATGGATAACAGGAGAGGTTTTCACAAAAGTCCAGTGCGGAGCTAGATACCTTCGACGCCGATCTCAAGGAGGCGAAGGCGAAGCTCGAGCGTCTGCAGGAGAAGTTCAATGAGGTCGAATCACAGAAGAAAGGCGTCACGTCTGTCGTAGAGGACGCCGAACGACGCATTCACATGCAGAAAAACAGCACGCGCGCAGAGATTTTCCTGCTTAAAGGTAAGTTGCAAAGTTTGATATCATTCACGGAATACCCAGTCACTCGACAGACGAACTGGAAGCCTTCCAGAACTTGCATATGTGGAGGACGACCAAGATTCTCCCGGAATTACTTGAATTTACTTATGCGTCGAGTTATAGTGTATCCATTCCTTGCATAAAGTTCCGTCCAGTGACCACAGACATACAAATCAGACGAACAGAGAATACCAAGATGAAGCACAAAGAAACCTTTCCTGTACTGAGTGCATTGATGCTGCGAACGGCACACCAGCTCGTCATTCGACACAGAGATCAAGATATTCGTCAGGTACGTATTTCCCCTGTCACGTCACATCTACGTTGCTGACCACCGTCGTTGCCAGGTTCTCCAATGTCTTGGCGACTACTGGTCGTGTTGCTCGCAGCTCCAGGCTCAGCTGAAACTCGTATCTATCAAGTTCCCTCTCTCCATCGAAGAGACGCCCAGTGGCTTTTCTGCCATTGCAACAATCTTGTTTCCAAACCTGAAAGCCAAAGTGCTGATATCATTTATAATTGATACCCCGATTTTTTCTTCGTGGCCCGTATTGATCCAGTCAATACGTTGCGACGTGAGGGTCGCATACGGACCCATTAGGTGAGTATGATTGCAGTTATGTTCTATCTATGTACTCAAGTCTTCGCAGTCGAGACACTGTCCAGAAAGCTGTCGCTGCACGCCTGCAACAGGCTAATCCTGTTAGTAATCATGCATGTCTACTGGATGCTTGTATGGAAGCAACGGAATGTTTTGCATAGGGTCAAGATATGTTGTTACATCACACTAACTAACCGTGAAGATTCGTAGCTCGTTCGTGTATAACATACTGTGTACCATGCAATTTATAGGGAGGACATGACTAGAAAGTGGACATTACTAAACATGAGATTGGACGAATGTGGGTATCCCCTAGGTCCAAAAACGTGAGCGAGTCGTGGATATAAGCTACAAACGACGCGTCAGACAACTTTCTTCGAGGTTCCATGAAGCAGAAACTCACGTGAATCAAGCAAGTAGACCTTGCAATCGCTCCTGGTTGTGATCCAGCACAGCCATGAAGACATTCAACACGTCACGAGCAGATCGTATATTATCTCTCTCATCATCAGCCCGGTCTTTCACTGAAGACCATAAGCCTGCAGCTTCCTTGGCGACACACGACGCCTCCCAACTAATATGCATGTTGGCAAGCATGGTATCCCATGATGAGCGAGCTGCCTGTTGACCTCGTTCAAAGCCTTCCCGTGCGATCTGATTACACCGGGTTTCTGCCTGTTTCAGCTCATCCTGAAGCGATGCCGTGAATGCAGCCCGTTCCTCGTCTATCCGCTCCCTGGTTTCCACGCTAGTGCGCAGTCGTTGTTCGAGTAAAGAAATTTGCCCGGCAAGCTCTTCTGTCTCTCTGATCCGATACTGCTTTGCAGCATGAAGTTGCTCTTCAAGCTCCTGCAAACGCGAGAGCCTTTCCTTTGCAATGACGTCTGCCTGAGCGATTTGCAGACGAAGGAGGGTAATGGTACCAGAATCTGCAGGCGGTAGCAGGTCAACTGAAGTCTCAAATACCGAAGCTAGGTGATGGAGTGCGGGAGAAGGGGTTACATCGGGAAGAAGAACCTGCGAGATTGAACCATAGCCGGAAGGAGAGGGCAGGGCAGACAAATTAGGGGTCTCTGGAACCTCCAAACCTATGATACTTGTGTTTGGGGAAGGACCGCCTGGTGTGAAAGGAGCCGTAATATCTGCCAAGCTACCCTCCAAGTCATCTTGTGCTAAGATTTGGGAACTGTCGACCGCCATCTGCTCCCAGGAAAAAATCGAACCACGGCTTGATTCATTACCACGGCCTTTCGGCCGCAGTGCTGGCGAGCTCTCTGACGGAGGTAACGGCGACAAATAGGAAATATTGGCACGAGTTGGTAGGAGGCTGGGCGGGCGGGAGGGAGTCCGAAGCTCTGAATCCGTGGATTGACACTTCGTCGTGCAAATCCTTGGGATTGCAGGAGTGGGTGCAGCGAGAGATGCCACTGGAGCAAGAAGTAGCTCAACGTCCCCAATTTCCACGCTATCCTCGCTACCTTCATCGCTCTGCGAAGTCCTTGCTTGAGAGTCTTTGCCATGACCAACAAGACTAACAACAGAAACTCGTCGTGTATGATGAGCAAGTGGAGACTCCGGGTGTTGACGCGCAGTGCCTCTCGATGGGCTCGTGTTTGTACTGGATGCTTTTGAACGACCAAAACCAAATGCATTCTTGAATGAGGTCGGATTCAAGGGAGAAGGTGGGACACGAGATGAGCTGCACGATGAAGCTGAGGAGGGGGGTCGCGTGGCAGCGCCTCGCGACGGAGACGAAGTTACCGCGGTTTTGACTGTTTTCGCTGGTCGTGCGGACCCGGCACGAGCTGGAGATGAGCCAGATTTTGCGGGAGACGATCGAGCAATCTTAGACTTCGTAGGGGTAGAGGGCGCTGTTGGACTAGGGAGATTGACTTTGACCGCCAATGCTCTCTGTGGCAATGGGCTAATAGGCCTCTCCGCAGCATCCACATGTCTGCCCTTGGGTGAATCCCTTTGGTCACCATCATCCTCTTCTGAGGTACTGAATCGCCTGCGAGTACCCACACGAACAGGGGAAAGCGGTTTCTTGGTGGGCTCGACGATCACGGACCTGGGCCGATATTTCGGCAGAGCAGACGAGATTGTAGAAGAAGCAGCCTTGGAACGCAGTGTCAAAGAGCGTCCAGAGGGGCTTGACGAGTTAGGTTCTGTGGACTTGACACCATGTTCATCTGCGGAAGGCCCATGTTTGAGGAGGGTAGACTGTCTCCTACGAGTTACAGTCTTGTACGAGGGACTATCCTCCTTCCCATGCGGAACAGCAGGGGACTTAGATTTCTGGGAGACGGTCGCGTGGGTGAGCGTGGTGGAACTCATGAGACTGAGGCGGCGTGAGGAAGACTCTTTGGGTTTCTTGAGGGCGTCGCGGTCGCGAGAGTCCTTGTTGATCACGTCGACGAGAGCCTTTCCGACGGACGTGAAATTAAGGGAGTGGCGAAGAGAGGAGCGTGTGGAAGGTTTGGATGGACGAGAAGATCTAGATGTGGCTTCGGAGGCCATGAGGACGGTCTGCTAGTTGCACTGTGAATGTTTCGAGGAGTTAGAGTGTCGTGGACTGATCCAGCCAGTTACAGTGTGTTCCGCGTTGTCTGCCACGCTGTCGTCGCCGTCGTCGTCGTCGTGGTCAACGTTTGAAAACGAACCAGAGTGGCAACACAAATATCAATGTTTGTATTTGTTCACCACATAAATCTACCGACTCCCGCGCGTTCCATCCACAAAAACACGTAGATTGTCGCGAAATTTACCGCCCCGTACCACAAGCCTTCCACCAGAAGCCCAATAGTGCTCATATCCACCACTTGAGCACGTAAGAGAATATATGGTACCAGGAAATACCGTGGCTCTAAAAGGGGCGTCGGTAACAGCGTTGCAGCGCTCGCAACGGGCAGAACCAGGGTCTGCAACAATGTCTGATCACCAGCTAGCGATATTTTGGGTCAATCCCCAATTCATCGATAGTGATCAGCGTATCTCACCAACACGCAGCCACCATGCCCACGCGCATGCTTGGTATCCCGGTATGAACAGATAAGGTACAATCGGATGTAACATGAACACCCGACGCCACACGTAGAAGGTGTAGTGGCGATTATCAGCAAGCAAAAACGGATGGTGGACCCTTCATTATCCAATGCAGTGATTCACGTGCGACGATAGAAGACAGCAGGCAACTCACGTGAACTCGTGCACCGTAAAGGCCATGAACGCTGAAAGCAACGCCGTGAACGCAGCTCTCCTATATCCAACTCATTAGTGGCTTCTCTTCTCTTCCCTGTCAGGAAAAACAGACCATTTGTTCCCAAACATACGGCGAGTAACCTCACTTGCAAGCCTCACTGGGCCGCCGCGGCCAAAAATAATTGCCGGCCACCCCATCAATGTTGCAAACGCAATAAAATAGTACAACTGGGGTACATGCAGCACGGGAACGTGGTTAGCCTTGTCACCTACAATGTGGAAAGTAACGATCAAATCTTCGGATATCATAAATTGCGTCGGAGATCCCGTACCTAACACGATGCCACCATTCCAAAGCACGAATGCCCCAAACAAAACCAACACGAGTGTGTAGGGTGTGAATGCTAAGAGTAGCTCTGAAAATGCGGCTGGGGCACTCGTGATCGATTGCAGAAAGTCACCTGAAAACATGTGACAGCTGTGGTCAGCAAACTGAAATGGAATCCATGTTACTTGCCTGGTCCAGCCATCATCGCAGGCGGGTCATATAGAACTTTATTTCCGCGCCTGAACCGCAAGCGCATGAGCTGACTGGTGGCAAACGCATACATCACCCATACGATATTCGTCTGGCGGAAAAGACAACTAATGACACCGAGCTACGGGGAATGAAGGCAAAGTTAAAACATGCTGTGTCACGACTCGTCGGGAAACGAGACACACCGCCGCCGCAGACATATGCTGATGTTGTGTTGCCAGTACGACAGTTAGCAGGACTGAAACAAGACTGGGAACCTCTGTGTAGTACAGAAATCCATAAAACCAGACAATTGGAAATGTGGACAGAACGATTGCTTGAGCACTCGGCGTGAATGACGGAGGGGGTCGACAGCGTTGATGAAACGCGAGAAGACGTGTGAGGAAGAGCGGAAGGAAGACCAGGGTGAGGGTCACCGTGAATCGCAACAACGCCAGGGTGCAGGGAAGCGCGAATAAGACACGAAACAAAAAACTAATCATATACCTGTAGAGTCAACCGTTTGATTACATGCACTATATCATTGGAACGAAACAAACCGACAGTCCCGGTGGTGTGGTTATCTTTGGGTCCCAAGACAACCACTTGCCCATGCAATATGCCTGTGCTTGTGGGACATGGAAGGGTTCGTCCTGTCCAATATCAATACAGTAGTCAGCCCACAGACGAAACAACCAGACCATGTAAGGCTCAGTGACTTCATTGTTGAATTGCTTCAGTAAGGCCAATGCGGTCCCACAGTAGACAAGGAAGAGGAATCTCGTGTCCAGCACCTGCATCTGCTGCAACGAATGTGTCCGAACCGAACTAAGGTCACCAATGAAGAGAGGATTGAAGAAAAAACTGGAGGATGTAGGTATAACTGATTAGCAGGAAGTAATGTGCGCGCTGTGCATAGTTATATTCACACACTGACATAACCATCCGCTACAGTTTAAGTTCTGCAGCCCTACGTGCGGCAAATATATAATATAACACCTTTCGTGACTTCGCTCTTCATCAAAACGCAGGCCTACTACCGTCTATTTTGGCAGCACTAAACCATCCCAAGCTGGAATGGGCCGCTCTGCTTGAGGTGTAATGCGAGCACCGTGACGACGTTCCTTCGAGTCACCATAATCAACTACAGCAGACTATCGCAGTCCTTGTCAACGAGCAACTCAAT
>JBBPLP010000713.1:1913-14036 GCA_038089875.1 Fistulinella prunicolor
TAGCAGTAATGCACTTGTAACTACTATACATGAGCAATCCAACACCTCAGCGCGTTGCTCCTGTTTTGATGCTGCTAGCTTGAGTAAGAAACAGTGTGGGTGTAAGCACAAACGAATGGAAAACCAAGAGAATCAATGGATTCTGGACTCGGGAGCTTCCTCCCATTTTACACCGGATAGATCCGACTTTGTCGATTACGTTTCATTACCGAAAGACAAGTGGATACCGGTAAGCACCGCGGCCGGTATGATTTACATCGTCGGCACTGGCAAGGTTTTGATCCGATGGCGTGACGAGGATCACGGGAAAGATTACATACTCCCACTGTATGACGTTGGTCACCTCCCTGCCAAATCGGCAGTAAAACTAATTTCCCTTGGCCAGTTGATGGTAGCTGGCGCAAAAATTCGTGGAGATGCAAGCCGTCTTACCGTAACATACGGCGATGGCAAGCTTTTAGCTCATTTCCTCCCTGGCTGACATGGCCATAACATGTATACGATCGAAGCGCTACCGCTAGATCAGGGGCATTCTGCGAATATAGGCACCATTACCTACGACATTTTACACCGCCGCTTCGGGCATCCTTCCAAGGATCGCCTACGTCACGCGCGCAAGCACACGCGCGGTTTCCCCTCGGAAGTAGAGATACCAAGTATGGATACTCTTTGCCCGGGATGTGCTATGGGCAAGTTGCCCAACAAGTCCTTTGGACCAACCCGGCGCCAGTTGGCATTAAAACCTTTCGAGGTAGTCCACTCAGACTTAAAATCTTTCCCCACTTTGTCTTACACAAAGTATAAATACGCGATGGTGTTTGTTGACGAATACACCGGAGGTGTTTGGGTTATAACCCTGCGTACAAAAGACACGGCTATCAAAGCTGCCCGCCAGTTTATCAAAATGGCAGAGGTATGTACAGTTCAATGCCAAAGTAAGAGGATGGATGTCCGATGCCGGAGGAGAATTCAAGTCCAAGGCATTTGATGATATGCTCAAGGGGGAGGGCATAAACATTTTAACTTCAGCCCCCCACACTCCACAACAGAACGGTAGAGCCGAGCGCATGATGCGGACCCTGTCAGATGTGTCAGAGAGTCTCCGACATGAAGCATGCCTCCCCGAAAGTTGGTGGGAATTCTCATTCTCTCATGCTGCCCATTTATACAATTGTTTACCAAAACGAGGCCTGAACTGGCACACACCATATGAGCTCCTGAATGGAAAAGCTCCCGATGTGGACCACCTGCGTGTCTTAGGATGCGGTGCCTATGTGCACTTACCACAGGACGTCCGGGCAAACAAATTAGCCCCTAAATCGGAACTTATGGTTTACATAGGCGTTGCCCTTGAGAATCCTAGGAACTTTTTGTTCATGAGATCCCCCAACAACGTACTGTTCACCTCAGCACATGCGTTATTTGACGAAGCACTATTCCCTAAATGCACGAAAGGAAAGGCAAATATAAGACCTGCACAAGGCAATGACCCTTCACCCTCGACGTTACAGCCAAGTAGTCATCTGAAGCAGAAAACAGTTGAGTTCCCTCCTGTTATAAGCATGGGTGATGAAGATGACGACCTACCCCATCACCCCCCACATCGTATGCCCACTCCACCTCCTGTCCCTCCTCGCACACCCTCACCACGCCCTGTACCGGAGCTACCCGCCGCACCCAGACGTGAGCGCAGAGCTCCTCCGCCGCCTGCAGTCCCTTTCCCCTTGCAAAGACCACAGAGACAGTGTCGAGTGCCTAACCGGCCCGGCAATGTTTATTTCAGGAGGTCTAATCTAATTGGATCAGGGTTAGACATAGCTGAGACTAAGGGAATATTGCAGTAATACGCATTTGCGCCTTTGTTAGGATGCGCTGACATGGTAGGATTCACGAATATCCATAGCATCTTTTCCCGTAAAGATATCAACAGCAAGAGAATTTGTAGAGAATGATATAATACCGCAGATCCTCAAGTTGCGGAAATGCGGGATGTGATAGAATAACCATTTGTATATAATGATATAATACCGCACTTCCTCAAGTTGCGGAAATGCGGGATGTGATGGCATAACCATTTGTAGAGAATACTATAATACCACACTTCATCAAGTTTTGGAACTGCAGGATGTGAACACATTCTCAATTATAAAACAACACAATAATATGTCACTGAAAGTGAGTGTCACACACAGCTGACGGGAGATAATATGCCAGTCTTATATTGATAGTCCATTGTAATTGCAAACCATCCACCTAAATAAACGCATTCCCGAATTATGCGGGAATGCGCAAGATTTAAAGGATGTTTAGTGAATTTGTGAAGAGTGTTTTTAAGCTAACATATGTTGATAATGAAGCGCATTACCGAGATATTCGGGAATGCGCATGTATACACAACACAAATCAATTGAAAATATAATACACCAGTTGTATAGAAGATATATGTGGATGAAGGAAATTTGATTTAATTTCTCATTCTCTTAGAAGGTCCTTTCTGTTCACCATCTTCGATGATGCGTTTGTTCAGAGGGCGTTCAATCAAGCCTCCACGGCGTGAAATATAACGGGCACCCTCCAGACCCACTAAACCAGTGACGGCAGAAAAAGGGCCATATGGGTTGTCCTTAAATTGTCGAAGAAGATTAGTGTGGAATGCCTTGATGCGTTGAGGATCGAGAAGGTTCCATGATACTCCAAACTTTGCTGACTTAAAGATACCAGGGCCTGTGGATTCTCCTAGACCAAGACGCACGAGATTGAAAGGGATAATTTCTTTCGCATCTAAATTATATGATTAGTAAAAGTCCAAAGAAAATATGGTAGTACTGACTATGTTTTTTGGTCCAAGAGGCACCAAGAGCACCTTTGTTTGAACTCATATGGATGCGTAGAGGAGAGTTTGGGTCATAGATAGAAATTATGAATGTTGACATCATAGTGAGAAAGGGAATCGGATCAGTGAATCCACCACGGTTTTCGGAGGTTGTTGGAACCCATGCCGTAGAACGAACAAGATTTGTCGACGATGAGCCACCGAAAATGGAAGAGGGTATTGGGCCATGGCAAATGTTGGGAAGCATTTTAGAAAATATGATAGAAACCAATATTGCAGTTTGATGCAAGGGATTGGTTCCATCATAATTTTCCTGGACCCAGGTATATGTATCCTTGACATAGGCAGAATTACCACCTGATGGCCACGTCATACGATCAAGATTCCATTCTTGTGGTAAACTTTGACGATTGAGAATGGTTGAAACTTCACTGAGAGGAAGATCCAGGCATGTCCATTCAGCTTGTGAATCATTCATCCGCATTTTATCTGTTGCCCTTTGCAATGCTGACTTCCTGGGGTCCATGTTTTGTATAGGTGGAACCTGAGTTGGTTTGCCAAGGTTGATCCATGCTGTTACACAAACAGTTGTGATAGGATGACCTGCATTTCCAGTTGGGTTTGGAGACCAAGGTATGTTGCAGATTTTGAGAGAAGAAGCCACTCTGACCATTAAATCAACGATCATATTTCTTTTCTCAACGTGATTGTTTGCAGAAGAAGATAACTTGTTTTGGGCATATGTGATGGCTGTTTTGAAAATAGGCAATGATCGAGAGGAGCGCCAGAATGGAGGGGAAATCCGATTCCCTTTCTTGGTGGCAGAATCTATAATGTGTTCTGCAAGCCATAAGAGAGACTTTTGGCCACATGTTGACAGTGGCAATCCACCAGATAGATCATCAGCATCCTGTGTGATTGACATGACAAGGAGCCCATATGCATTGTTCATATATCCAAGTGGGTTCTTCATTTTCTTCCATTCAGTGATGGCCTTCTTTCTTTCTTGAACATGTCCAATCCTTGCAGCATCATATCCACCAGTAGTTTCATCCAGTTCCTTTTCCACAGTGTCGACCACGAGTGAAATAATGTCGTTGATATACAACCGGAATGCGTGATGGAATGCATACATAATGGATCTTGTGTGATAATTCAGAGCTGGATGGAAATCGGTTGGGATATTAGACATGCAATGGGATAACATGAATGCTGCCTTATATGCCTGCACAAAGCACATGTTGTTAGGCGTGTATTGCGCACATCCGAAAATTGCGCATTTGCGCAACAGACTCACCTCGAAATGAAACTGCCCATAGTTAACCAGTTGAGACCTTTCACTGCTAATCAAAGGGTCGCCTTTCCTCGTCGGCCAGTCGACAATGCGGATGTTGGTGGGAATTGTTGTGAATGCCGAAGTCACAACAATGGATGATAGACACGGAAGTCCATCATTGACAACTGACAGGGACAACCATAGTGGATCCATTAACCCTCTTGTCAGGACTTTGGCATTTCCTGTATGTGAATAGTTCAATGTGCGCTCCAGTGCACACATTAACTCTACCCAATAGTGTGGAACTGGCTCATTGTTCGAGATCATAGGAGAAAACTTGTCCCATATGCCCTTTATGAGGGTGCATATTCCAAATGTTGTCCACTCAACAATTTGTGGCAGTATCTGTAATGTGTTCTCCTGTTAACTACCCCCAGTTTATACTGTTGGAAAGATATACAATTACTCACATTTGGCTTGAATATGATAAGGTGGCGTTTGATTTCCTCCAGAACTTGCCCATTCGACCATATTTGTGTGAGCGGACGGACAACTTCACGATAAAGTGTTCTGTTAAGATTAATGTATCTGTTAATTGCTTAAGTACTGTATATCTGCACTCACCTGCCATTTCGCAAGTGCAGAGGAAATCTGCATAGAGATATCCGATAGACATTCTCAATTCGTGTTGCAGTGTCGAGATCAGAATCAGTTATCTTCTCATGATACCGTTCAAATGGTAACCAATCTTCGCATTCTTGAACAAAGCGCTCTGCTTTGCGCTCATTAGTATTTGATGTCCTGTGAGTTCCTGAGAATGCTGCTGTAACCAGTCCAAGTTGCACATCATGGTAGCGCCCCTGCGTCCGCACTCGATGAGATAACATGTTATACCCTTGCGATGCAATTCCTTCAATGAGGGAGTGGTGTTCTTCTTCTACAATGGATTCTTCATCTTCCTCTTCTCCATTTATCCTTGCTTCAATGTTCTCGTTGAGCTTCTTCAACTTCTCTGAAAATGGTGTCATAAGCCCATGAGCCTGAAAGTGCCCAATGCTCTTGAGACACGCCATAGGATATAAGAAATGACGAGTCATTTCAAGTGGCCCATCTCCATTGCCTTCATTTAAGTCGACTGGTTGAAACAGCTCATGGAGTGTCCGCAGGTTGAAAAGCATTCCATTGATTCCAGAATCTTCCCCAACAATGGCTTCCCGGCGAGGAATGCGAAATCCATCCTTATCGTATATGTAGATTTCTTGGCCATCATCGTCCACGAGAGGTAAATCATTCAGATTGACCATCTGGCGTTCTTCATCATCCGCAGAATTGTAAATTTCTTCTCCATGTTCCCTTTGAATATCCTGGGTTTCAATATCTTGCCAGTTCATCACCGAAATACTCCTTTTCACATGTAAATATGAGGTTCAGTGTGACTAATTGTCCACTCACTTGATGTGTGTTGCCAGTGCAAATGTAACTGATCGCATGTTTGTGTACTTGTGGATCTGATGCCAATGTTTCTCTTCATCCACTTCCACTCCTCCATCTCCCTCTTGACAGATAGGTTGGTTTTGACCATATCTGACTGCAATCGTGATGGGTACATTTCTTTTGAGAAACATATTTCCTTGCCATCCTTCGACTCCACTTGTTGTCGCAGCTGAGACCCAGTCATCCCAGTTGTCTTCAATACATTCATGCAGTTCTTGAACATCAACAAGTCTCATTTCATGTATAACCTTCTCATCGTGTGTTCCCCTGGAAAAAACCTGAATTAGATATATGCCCGCATATCCGCGATTTGCGCATGTGCGCATGTATTGTCTCAACGACCATACTGCAGCCACTATGTCAACGCACATGCGAACATTGCGCATGTGCGGAACTGCACAGAAGACATTGTACTCACAATATGTTTGTCGCATTGCGAAGACTCTCTATAGTCAGCATTTCAGGGAACTCCTCACGTAGGTATATATCACGATATCCTCGCTTCTTCAGCTGTGAAGCAAGGAACACGACAATTTGACAATATTCCTCGATGTTGAGTCTTGTGTCGTGGCCTGTCAGATTCCTCTGCTCAAAGCCTGTTTCCACATTGTCGTCTTCATCCTCCGGATCATCTTCTGTGAACGTATGCGGAACCATCGCTAGCCATATCTCCTCCTGGCGGTACCGTCCGATGTATAACATTCGCCTGCGGGGGTCAAACTCCAAGTCTCCATGTCTGGCCTGCCATTGCTTCCCCCGGCGATGGAGATCTAGATGAAATGAATAACTAATGTCTCCTCGTGTGTTCGGAAGCAGCGCATGGAGACCTTTCTTTCCAGAAACAAGTAGATAGTAGTCGAGGAAATGCTCTCGTGCTCCCCAGGCCAGTCGTCCTTCGTCCTTCCTGAAAGTGAACTCCTTGTCGATTTCCAATGTCTGCCGTCCTTTCAATCGTTGTACTGCACTTCTTTCATTGCGCTGCTCGTATTCTCTCTGCAGGTGGCTCAACTTCGTCCGCTTGATATTTTGATCATGGAATCCAGCGATGTACTCTCCGTTTTGCATCTGCTCAAGAGCAATAATGTGCTCTATATCTGCTTGAGTCATTCCATCGTCTGTTTCCATGGCCTCTGGAACATCTCCGACGACAAACAAAACATTATTCCTAGTAATCCTCATTAGCAATGTTCCCATTGTTTATGTTTACTTACTCATGCACTCCTCCATTCTCGCTCATATTGTTCCTTGTCTGGGTCAGTCTTAGATGTGCTTGGTATTTGGTTGCTCGTTGTGTGCTGTCTGTTTCACCGCGTCTTTGGTTTGAAAATTTTGCCGTCGCTTACTTCCGTCCTCGCTAGTGGCGCATGTGCTGGTCCCTGACTCCACACATTGTTATTGAACAGGATATCAATTCGCATAATTCATTCAAGGAAAAAAGGATAGTAGTATTGCAGACATAAATTTAAGTTGGCACTGTTTTTATACGAGTACATCCAGCCGATTTTAATGAACATATTGAAGGATACATTACTAAACATCTACTTCCATGCTCGCTCCACCTTCCTTATTATGTCTGGATATTACCTACTTTGAGGAATATTGACCAGGGGTCATTGACTGCCTTCCTTTTGCCTCTTGCCTTGGAATGTGACTGAGATTTCATATATTGAATGAGACTATTTGTAAACCCATTCTGCATATAGCATAAGATTCTTGCCTTGTGCAACAAGCTGATAGATACATCTACCATTATGGTCTGTCACATGTGGTTTGGATGTCCATTTATGTCATATGTGTTCATCAGAATAAAGCATACAATGTAATGTTCCTCAATACACAGAATTTTAGAATGACATCCACTTCAACATCCACATTAAATAGTGTGACATCCTCAAACCTATGTTGGCAGGACTGATGGCTGGTGTCACCGCACTTTGTGGATTAGGAAGTCCCCTGAAGGCATAATGCAGTGTGTATTTTTGGGGTTGTTGTACCATGGGATTATGTCTTTGGCATCACTTAGTATATGAGGTCACAATAAATGATACCATTGTTACAATAACTAACTCACAACCTGAGTAACTACACAAACAAATACATGTATCAAATTTCCAAGTTTCTATACATTTCATTCCATACTAGAATCTTCAGGCAGAAGTACTTTGATGTTTCTAGGATGAGTACCACATGAAAGTGCAACATAGAGTTGGCCATGAAAGAAAACAGCAGAGATCAGGAAATTCAAAGCAATGAAAAGGAACAGGAGAGTCTTCAAGGCCAGTTTCCAAAGTGATGCAAGGAATAAGGACAGTGGTATTGGGTTGATCTTCATTTCCATTCAAGATGGCAGAGAGCCCCTTCTCCATAGCCACAGAATTGGGACATGATCCAATTGAACTCTACAATGTGAAACAACCAACACAACTGAAAAGCTGAAGGTCAAGAGGAAGTAAGGGACTGTCTTAGTTATGGAGCTGTTGTAGGGAAAACTCCAAGAGAACTTGACTGGAGAATACCCATCAAGCTCCTGGACCTTTATATACTAAAGTATTGTATGTACATGTGTGTATCATATCTACCGATACAGGGTCCAAGGCTGTGAGAGCCTCAAGGTAAGCATAAGGTAAATGTTCCATCAAATGGAAAGGAAGCATAACATGTGTGATGTGTCCATTTGACATGAGGATGTGGCAGCACAGCTATGCACAGGAATAAGGAAATGAAAACATACGTGATGCGTGTGCATCAAGGAAGAGAAGCCTTGTGCTGCAAGGTGATAAGTGATAAGGAGAAGGGTGAGACCGTTGTCTCGGGATAGGGGTAATAAGGCCTGGAATGTCTGATGACAAGATTAGATAAGAAAGGAAAGAAAATAGTCTAAGTCTTTTAGAACACATAGGAGTCAAACCCCAGTGCAGCAACACTAAACTTGTTAGGGGCGTTGGTGTCCATAACACAATGTACTTGTTGATCCACTAATTGTCCTTCATGCTAAGGTGGTCAAGCTGCTGTTCTACATCTCCAACAGGATCATGAAGTCCGAAATTAGTCTGGAGCTCTAGGATGAACTCACAGTAGTCATCCATCCAGGCAGGGTGGAGGGCAGGATCTTTCATTTGGAGGAGGTTGGGCCCAAACCATTCTAGGGCCATTCCTTTAAGGAAGGACTGTCCAAAGGTGACTTTAGCGGTCCATTCTGTCAAACTGGTCTGATTTTCAGACTTTGGTGCATTGGGAAGAGAAGTTGGACAACAGATAATGGGCAGAGCAAGTAAGATAGTTGATCATACCTGCCAGCTGAGCAAGCATGTTCTGGGAGATCTGCTTGTCCTCATCATCAAAGAGGTCAGGGTTGGGGAAGTTAGGATCATTATCATCAAGGTCATCCAGCTCATCTTCAGAGTCATGTCTGTCACCTGGGGGTGGTGGGCTGTTGGAGTGGTCTCGATTGTTGGGTGGAGTGCAGAATGATGGCTTGCAGGAGTGATACTCATCATTGGACTTCTGATTGTCTTTGAGGACTTCAATCCTGGCCCTAGAGTAGGAGATGTTATGCTTGCTACGTAGCTAGCATAGAGACCAGAGGGCACTCAAGGTCGTCGATGATTCAAAGATGTCGTGGTGTCGCCACACGACTGACTAGCCCCTGAAGAGGACAGCTAGGTTCCAAGGATACAGCTTGTTGGGCAAGCCATTCAAAGATTACAACGAGGGAGTTCGCCGTTCGAAGAGGTTTATCAAGAGAGCGTCAACTCAGGAGTATGATGGGGACTCAAAGATATGAGGACCAGAGGGGACGATGTATGAGCTAGATTCTGGTAGGTCTAACTTAGGGTACATCGAGGGTATCAGGGGGTTTATATACAAGGAGCCATAGTTCAGGGCAGGCGAAGTAAGTGTAAAAGGGGAAGTGATGACGAACGAAGTGAGTCATCAAAGAATGCGATAGAATCGCGAAGAACGATGACTCATTGGAAATGTAAGTGTAAATGAGTAAGTGATGACGCGTACCCTTAGTAATACAACTGCGCATGAGTAAGCGCTAAATAAGCAAGAATACATAAGCAAAAGTAAAGCAAGGAAAAGAGTGGCCTAAGCGGGGCTCGAACAGTGAAGGCTACGAGTGTCAGAGGAAAAGAATAGGGGCATAGAGAAGAAACATAACAGGAGACATGGGAGGAAAATGGAAAGCAGAGGCTGATGCAGCAGGAGTGCACCAGGTGGAGAAGCTATAGAACTGCTCAACAAGGGCGGGACCTTGACAATTGCTTCCAAAGCAGATAAGGGGTTAAATCTCACAGATAGAGGAGGGTTGTTGCCACCAAGGGCGTGAGTGTAGGATCTGGTGACACAAGTAGCCATAATGAGTGACTCAGGACAAAGTGTAAGTTTGAATATACTGTCAAGACCAGGTCAACTCTGGTCAAACTCCAGTCAAATTGAAACAACCAATGAAACAACCAATGATAAATCAAAGATTGCGTCGAATGGCAACTTGATGCTAGAGGAGAGTAGGCTTGTCAGGCCAAGAGATTGTCTCGAAGGGAAAACTCCAAGAGAACAAGACTGGGGAAACCAGCCTTGAACCCGGAGGGTTTATATACTATACTACTGTTTGTACATGATTGTACTGGATCTACCGATACAATACTATAACCATCAAGGCTGTACGTAGAATGTTCTAGCAAAGTCCATCAGAACGCATGCTGCATTCGAGGCAGCGGATATGACAAGGCTATGGCACAGCCAAGCATAGGAATGCGCAGCATTATATGGAAGAGAAGAAAAGAAGCATCGGCATAGCCGAGCATAGCCCTACACAGCATGGAGATTAAAAGAAGGCTGTGAGCACACAGGTAGTGAGGTCTAGCCCCAAGCCACATGTACTGGACATGTGACCGCGAAAGAGATTCTAAAGATAAGGTCAGGTGACAAATCACGTGACAAGATAAGATAAGATGCATCAAGCACAAATGACTAAGTCCAAAGAGTGTCAGAATGTATAGGGGTAAATGGTACTGGCCGTAACACTGCCCCCCTTCTGTGGTCAAGACTCCGAATCGACCGAGCATGGCACCTCTCTGGGAGAAGCCGAGTATGGGTTAAATAACCCGAAGACATCGGAGAACTCCGCGCGGCGGAGTAGGTGAGGGTTTGCTTCATGGAAATGGGCGATGGCATCCTGTGCATTTTGTAAGTTTGACTTCGATTCCCAAGTGCGATCCTCCTCCGTGTAACCTGCCCAATGGACTAGGTACTGGACCCCTTGTCCCTTCTTGCGCATGTCGACGATGTGATCTACCTCGTATTCCTCATCGCGGTCCTTGGTAACATAGACCGGGCCGGGATTGTACGTAGGCTGACCGTCGAGCCTCTCCTTGAAAGGCTTAACACGTGAGATGTTCACAACCGGGTGAATTCTCATGGAGCATGGGAGTTTCAAATGCACCGCATTGGTTCCCACCATCTTCAAAATGGTGTATGGGCCGATCCATCGTTCCGTAAGCTT
This sequence comes from Fistulinella prunicolor, assembly GCA_038089875.1. Lineage (NCBI taxonomy): Eukaryota > Fungi > Basidiomycota > Agaricomycetes > Boletales > Boletaceae > Fistulinella > Fistulinella prunicolor. The sequence continues at coordinate 13,026 of JBBPLP010000713.1, forward strand.
CTTGGATTCCCGTGTCAAGCGGAGATTGTCCGTGGAGAGTAAAATGAGGTCATTTGTGCGGTACGGTGGGGTGTCCGATCACCGCTTATCAGCTTGCTTCTTCATCACAATCTGCGCTTTCTCTAGGTTAGCGCGCGCTTCCGTGAGAGTCTTCTCCATAGTAATCGCCAACTCATCGGCAGCTGGTGCCTTGGTCGGAATACCTTCAAATCCCATTCTAGGTAGGTAGGTACGAGTTACTTCGAAAGGAGTTTTCTTCATAGAAGCCTGTTGTTTTGAATTGTAGCTGAACTGTGCGAGTGTGAGCCAATCGCTCCACTTGTTCTGACGCTCATTCGTGAACATCCGGAGATACTGCTGGAGATCTCGGTTCATGCACTCCGTTTGACCATCTGTCTGCGGATGATGCGCGGTGGAAAGCTTTGGCATAATGCCTAAGTGGAAACATAAGGATTGCATCACCTGTGATGCGAATTGGGGTCCTCGATCCGATACAATCGAACGTGGGAGCCCATGGTTGACCCAAACTCTGTTCAGGTATAGTTTCGCTGTGTCTAGCGCGGTTACTGTCTTCTGAGTGGGAATAAATTCGACTTCCTTTGAGAAGCGATCAACCACCACCAGGATGGAGTCGAATCCGTTCGAAAGGGGCAGATCTGTGATGAAATCTGCGGAGATGTCCATCCAGGGACCTGTGGGAACTTCTAGGGGAACAAGCTTTCCTGAAGGGGCTTGGTTCGACCCTTTGTGCCTCTGGCATGTGGAGCATTGTGAGACGTAGTCTCGTACTTGGGTGACCATTCCTGGCCATGAATAGGATCTTCTGATCAACTGGAGTGTCTTTTCGGCTCCTGGATGTCCGGCAACTGGCTTATCGTGGTGCAAACTCAGCACGTCTATCCGAAGGCCTTCTTCATCCGGCATGAACATGACACCTTCTTTGACGTAAAGTCCTTCTTTGTTAATGAACCCATCATCTAGTAGGTCCGTGATGTCCGACTCTCTTACCTT
>JBBPLP010000714.1:0-14033 GCA_038089875.1 Fistulinella prunicolor
TCCAGGTCAGACACGCTTCCCTTCATTTATCGGAACGATTGAGCCCGTAGTACCATGCCAAGGTATTTTCTGACGAAGAGCACGAAATCCATCGAGATTGCCCGCCTTGTTCAACCATCGAACGCGTCCACATGTAACATCTCTTTCGTCGGCCTTAAAATATTCGTTCGCCAATCATTTCCCAGCCATTTTCCTTGTTGCTGCGGGGTCCCCAGAAAATGTGATACAGGAGGTCAATTCCTAGTACTGCCGCGAAACTTACGACTATTAATGTAAAACCTCCACTTTTTCATCGCAGGAGACATCCTTTTCTGAACTGCTAATTGCTATCGGCACATGCTCTCCTTGGTTACTAGGGTATCACTCCCGTATCCGTCCTAGAACTGGTTGTCGCAGTGTTCTTCCACGGTAATCGGTACTGGGCCGGGCGCCGCGTGCACCTAACAGTCTATATTCTGCGATGATAATTGAAGCTCGCATATCACAAAAATACATCGTCGTTATCGTTTCCGTCGTCTAACACGTGCAATGATCCGAAGCTGCTTCTGCAACGCGTGGCGTTGGAGCGATCAATCAGAGTCGACCAGGACCTCTTTCCAGACCTAGCCTGACGATCAGAAGCCATGGGACAAGATGCACGACAAATATGAACACGTCTCCCAGGAGTATGGATGTTGATGAGGACCGACCGACATCACCCGAGATGATATTGTGGTCATGTCGGTTGTATCCGCGGTTTGTCGTTCGGCTGCTGGTCGTGGCTTCCTATCTTATGCTCGGACTTATTAGTGTACGTATAACCGGACACCTACCATGGATGGTTGGGTTACCTGGATTTCCAAAGCATGCTGACGAATGCGAATGTGCCTTGCTGGCCTCCTCACGGCGCCGTTACGCAAAGAGCAGAGCGTAATCACTACATGGAATTGCTAGACCCAAACCAGGGGAGTGGCCGGAGTAACGGAATGTAGTTGAGAGCATTCTCATCTGATGGACGAAGTCTAGTTTAGTTTCCCAGAACTAGCTGTAGAGTTGCAAGGTAGGTCGTGTGTTCCCGCCGTGAGCGCCAGGCCGTGTGGCATGGAAAACTTCAACAAGGTGGTCCTGGCTGTGCAGAGAGCGAAGGTCGTAGTGGAAGTCAAGCCAAGTCAGTGACGAGAAGGGTGAGCAGTGTGTAAGGCCAGAGTAGAGCAACCCCCCCTGTCTTTTGTCGTAGTGCCCAGGACGTCGTTCCCGCCGGAGCTTCTCCCTGTATTGTGAAAATTAGAGCGATCGGATGCTTTGTATGAGCAAAAGAGCTCGGGAAATGCCCCTGAGAGACGCAGGGGTGATAGCATAGGAGATTGGCACGTCTGGGCAAGGTTGAAGCAAGAGTGTAAGATGAGGGAGTATGAAAAAGCACTTTTACGTGTGCAGTCTCAAATAGTGGCGGTAGGCAAGGATAAGACGGGATGCCGAGACAACGGTGAATGAAGGTGATGTGTGGGTGTGCGAACGAGAATGGCGGGGTAGGCGATGAGGGTAGGACAAGGCGAGCGCGAGAAATCATACCCACACGCAGATAGCATGTCTGAGCGTGTCACAGATTGTGCTCACGCGTAACCAAACAGCTTTGAGAGGTAATTGAAGGTGGAGTAAAGGCGAGTGGACGTTGAGCGGGATTTTGAAAACCTGTGTCGCGAGTCTAAATATTAAATCGATACACACGCAGGTGTTCTGTGTCCATGATGCGCCCTACCACGACCGATGAGAGGCTGATGTTGTTAAGTGGACGAACTAGGGGCCATCACTGTGCTGGGTAGGTATTTGACGGAATGCCCGTTTGTATATCCACAGTGGGTATTCGTCTCCGAAGACAAAAATAGAGACAGGGATAACTTGGCTCTGGGGCAGTACATATCGAACAGCGGTTTCGAGCCTGCGAAAGCTCTCGTCAGGGGGTTGGAGACCGGCTTACCGCTTTCCGAGGTATTTTTAGGGAACTACCCGCTACGAATTTCCTTGGAAAGTCTGAGGGAGGTGACCAATCGAAAGGAACGTCAACAGGAAGAAACGAGTGAGCGTGCAAACCCATCACTGGCAGGTGGAATGGATGTTGTTATGCTTACATAAGACCTGCCACTTGTGCCGAAATTCCCAGACAGAGCGCGACGCCCGCGCTCCTGCGCCCCCATAAAGCATAGGTAACCCTTAAACCCTAGTTTGTACTTGGGCGTTCGCCGTTATTGTACTGCGATTGAATTTTTGAAATTTGCAGATTGTAGCGTTTATTTTTTCGAGGTTGACTGGAATCCCAATGGACCCTATAAATCCCCGAATGGATATGCACTATCAGTCGAGCGTGAAGTCGAAACGCAAACCTACTCGCGCGCAGAGTCCAGCTTTACTTACTTACATCGCCTTCCATCATCATCCCTCCGACCGTATCGCACAATTGTAAGAATCATATGTCACATCGGATTAGTCTCGAAGGAAATTGTTGATACACCGGGGAGATGATATAACTTGAACTGTAATGTGACCACTGTTTGCTGACCCATTCGCAGGTTGCCATTCATTGGTTCCCCATCTCTACGTGTTATTCGACATTGCAATTTCTCCTGTACCTGTCATGTCCTCTGACTTGTGGTCTATTCTAGAGTTTATCCTGATCGGTGACTGCGTATCCCGTGCGTTCACTTCCACATCTAGTCGATGATCAATCTTACAGGCAGATGCAGTTGTTATCATCACTGCTGTTGTGTATGACTATCGTGAGACATCCTTCTGCAACCTATTCATCTCAGCCCGAAATGACCATTTTAATGCTACCCCTGCCACAGTCCTTACATTTTCGAGAGAAGTACGTTAAATCGTTCCCCATATCTTACCCGTTGGCTAATGTGAATTAAAGCTAGACTATGTCTGGGTAATGAAATAATTATCAATCGAAAGCTGTATTCCTGACAGTACCGCAGTGCAGATCCTGGTCTTGGGTGTCTACGATGTTTGTCTTAGTATGTAATAAACGTTCTTGTCCTTATTCTGAGTTCATCGTTTCTTAGGTGCGCTACGTCGGCATTTCTTGGGCCATGTAAGCCTGTGGTTACCAAATGCATATAAAGGCTAACCTTAATGTATGCATTTTCAAGCCTTAGTTCCCTCGGTATGTCTGGGGTAAAATTAGATGTTAATGTATTTGATTAAAGGCATGTGCAGGTGGTACTACGTTTCTGCCTGGCCGTCGCGTGGTCAGTCCTTCTTGCTTGCTTCGCAAATTGCTGTCGACAGTAATTTTTTGGTAGATGTATGCATCCAAACTCAGACTTTGAATGATGCTGATACTGCTTCCATAGTTGTAAGTGAATCGATTTGCTGCTCTCTATAGCACCGTCTTTGTGAACATGTTATCATCTCATTGAAGGTATCATTTCTTTCCTGGTACCTGTCTGGGAGTACCAAATATTTCTTACTGCTGCTGACTGTGAGTCTTCATGCCTTTACACTTTCTTAAACCAAGCTTTCAAACCACAGTGGTGATGATCCTCCGGGTCCATGCAATGTGGAATCGATCTAAACCAATCCTTTATATTCTCCTGTTCATTTACGTGCTGCAAATTACTCTATGCTTTGTCGTCACGGGGATCTTTTATAATCCCAACACGCACTGGTCAAGTTTGTTTTGCATCATCGTGATCTCACAGGAATTTTCGTCTGATTCCACCTTCTCCAGTCACAGTTGCCCAAGTCGCCGATTTCTCCATTTGCAATTATAGCTCCAACAACCCATCCCTGATTGGTTGGCTTGAAGTGCTCCCGCGATTTGTTCTTGGCATCGTACTTTTGGTTCTTGCTGTCGCTCAAACTTCGAGGCAGTCACTTGACATGTACAGAGCGACGAAGGTGTGGCAGCCTAATCGGTACATAAAGCTTCTCATGAGGGATGGAATTCTTTATTTCCTCGCGTACGTCTTGGTTTCAATACTCTTGTGTTCGCGCCTACCTTATTAACTACATATACCCTCTGAACATCCAGGAACCTATTTGTCAATATCATTTCTTCAATAATAAATATCACTGTGAGCAACGACATTTCAATTGTCTTCCTGGATGCATTCGGCACCATAATCATGTGCGTCATGATGCCTCGGTTCATCATTGGTGTGCGTGAGCTCTATGACCGCGACCTCCGTGGACGCTGGCAGGGGACTGATGCCGGATTCGGTGCATCATCACATCCCATTTCCGGTCAAGATGGTGCCGTTTCTGCAATTGAATTTGCAGATGGTTCTCCAGATGAAGGTCAAGCTGTGGAGGGAGAGGTGCAAGAATTGGAGGGTATTCGACTCAGGGACCGCCGGGGGGATATTGGGGGTTCAGCTTGAACGGGAATAGATGGGCACCAGTGCCGGCCCCTGATCGATCAAAGGTAGAAGATAATGGACAATGGTTGGCATATCCAATTTGCCTATCTGTGTTTTGTGTTTTCATTCCAATGCATTCCTCGAACTGTGTACGAACACTCCATTAGGAGCGGGATTCTGGTATTTCCATATACTGATATCATGTACGCCATTTTCTCAGAATCGAGGATTAATTTAAACGGAGACGATTCAACCCGAGGAGTTACATCATATCGGCGTCCATTCATTCATCTTGCAGCACACAAAGCCGACACTTTTGTCATAGTGTCGTAAAGAAGTCAGGTAGGTCGCAGCATCGCAGCAGGACCAAGGCTTGGAGGGAAAGTAGACACGTGTAAACGTGTGCAATACACCCAAAATGTTGCTTCAGCCGCCTGTGTACTGCACCGTGGTCACTAAGAGAAGTATCTGTCTACTGGCACGTTGGTTAGACTTGGTCACATTCAAGGCGAACATCGGAGTGGTGTATGAAGAGTGTGCCGACTGGCGATCATAGACTATGGTTAGTAAGTTCAAGCGTACTTGGTCATTTGAACACAGGATGTCGGAGAGGGACAGTGGAGGTAAGCAGCCCGGCGGAAGGTCCAGGATGGAGGAGTCAAATGACCTTTCCACACATTGCGGTGCTCATCCAGTACAACGGTAGATCAGTGATTGTGGCCGGTGGCGGCAGGAACGATCAGACATCAGAAATTTCATTCTAGCAGGACAAGCACCCCAATAGACTGCGGGAACTTGAAGACAATGTTCAGCTTGCACTGGGTGTCGGACTCGTCGAGAACGACGGTGTACTTGTCAGCGTGTTGTCATTGAAGAGTCCGTCACCAAACTCAACACAGCACAAGTTGCACAACCTGATCGGAGGTCTCCGAATATGATTTTGGTTCCGCACCTCTATAATTATCCCCGCCAGCCGGAGTCCCTGTTTCAACTTCAAGCAGCCCTAATGCTATGCTTAGTCTTATTCTCGCCCAATATAAGGTACGCAAGTGAGTCCCTGATTATTCATGAACTGTAGGATCGCATCAAATGGGCGCAGATATGGATAGGTTGTAGCATTTAGGCATGAGCGCTTGAGCAATATTAGCATGTAGCACTCAGCGAGCCTGGTTGTGTAATGGACTTTGAGGTTGTCGACAGCCTTGCGGGCGCGACAAAAGGACTCGGGGACATGTGCATTTTCAACCTTTTCTTCAGTGGCCTGAACTGGCACCCAATGGTGATAAGATGGTCATTATAACTTGTTTTCTGAAAACAGACTACTTTCACAACTACTTTCATGAATACACTCAGTGAAGTAGTTCACGCTTGGCTACTCCAAGTTTGTTCCGGTGTATAGCCCGGCCCGCATCAACTCGGCTAAGAATCCGGGATAACCCGGATGGATGACCAAATCCACGGACATAGTTGCATCTCATGTTCTGGTTTCGAGCAAACGCCTGGGTCGGTGTTCAAATTCAAACGTTGATGCCGTGACTTGAACAATCCTCCTCTCTACGGAACCTTGGCCTCGTGTTGTCCCATACCGTCCCTCCCCAAGTGCTGCTGTCCTAATTCACTCGATGGCAATGACCAACTTGTTGACGTTCGACTCTTTGAAAGAACTGATTGTACACAACCTTCCTGTGGTGCTTCACTTACGTCTTGTCGACGTCGCATGTGTACTTGGCGCCTTTTACGCCGTTCTTAAAGTTGGCAAAGTCACCCGCCGCCGACTGAAAACGACCGCACTCCGCAGACCACCTAATCCCTCTTTCTTGTGGGGCGTCGATAAGGCACTCCTAATGTCTCCAGACCCGGGGGCACAGTATGAGAAATGGGCAGAAGAATATGGTGGGGTGTATGAAGTCTCCTCGGCACTGGGCGGAAGAAGGGTCATCCTCTGCGACCCAAAAGCAATAGCCCACCTTTTCGGAGGGGAGCCATGGACGTATGTGTTAGCACCTTCTACAAGAATTGCTACGGAGAACCTTGTAAGCGGAGAGCTGAGAAAATGCTGGCGATTCTAAGTGGCGTTGATCACTGTTGAGACAGGTGGGCAAGGGATTGTTATCTGCAGTGGGAGAGGATCACCGCCGGTCGGTTTCCTGTGTTTTTAGTTGGGTCGAGCATCCGTACTGACGAGACCCGATACAGACAACGTAAAACGTCGACTCCAGGATTCAGTAATAATGCGATTCGCAACCTAACTTCAGTGCTTTACGACTCGGCTTACAAGGTTTGTGCTTAATATCCCAAGTATCGATATACTCCTCAAGAATCAACTTAGGCTAAAGGCGCTTGGGAATCCTTGATTGAATCAAATGGCAGCAGTAGCGCCATAATTGAAGTCCAGAGTTGGTGTGTCATCTATCGATGTTTCATGATAGACTCACTTAACATTATAATGGTTCCTAGGATGAATCACATTTCGTACGGAGACGTCCCTGACCTGATCGTCGTGTCGTCTGACTAAATTTGACTAGTCTGGATACGATCGGCATAGCGGGTTTTTCTCATGATTTTGGCTCGCTGGATGGCAAACTTGCCTCGGTGGCAGAAGTCTTTGACGCCTTTGGCAATTTAGGCGAGAACCCCAATATTTTACTTGTGGCCCTCGCCCTAGCTGCACTGCCATGGTTGAAGAATCTCCCAACACCATATGCAAACCTAATCAAGAGACTGCACGATACAATGGGCAAGATTGCAAGTGAATTGCTCACCAGATTTAGGAAAGAAAACGAGGCAGGCACACTGGGAGAGAGTGAAGAGAAGTCCATCCTTGGCATTTTAAGTACATTTACATGTTCTTTTATGCGCAACGATTTGACTTAGTTCCTCCAGTCTGTGCAGGAAATCAAGGCAGCCAGCCCCGTTTGACGCATGAGGAGGTGACAGGACAGGTATGGCTCGAAATATACGCCAATTGATGTCTGCGTGACTGCCCCCCAAATCAGGGAAAAGTTTTACTTCTTGCTGGCACTGAAACAATATCAAGTAAGGTGCTTCACTTCTCTATTGAGCTAGACTCACAAGGGATGGTCTCTGCATTAGTAAGCTTGACGGTACGACAGTCCACTGTAATCCAGCACTATATCACTGACATGCGAGGGTTCAAACGATTAGTGGGCATTGATCGAACTTTCCAAGAAAACGGATATACAAACCAAATTGCGAACGGAGCTTCTCGAGCTCGGCGCCGACCCAACCTATGATCAACTTTCCAACAGTCTCCCGTACCTTGATGCTGTGGTGCACGAAACGCTGCGTCTGCATCCTCCCATCGTCGATTTCTTACGTACGGTAAGCATATGGGTGACCGGGCTGCGTGGGATCTATGACACAATAGCAACTTAAACAGGCCACAGAGGACGACGTCATCCCTCTCAGCAAGCCCGTGCGCACACGATCTGGCAAATTCGTGGACCACATCTCAGTCGCCAAGGGGACCAACTTATTAGTCTCTGCATTGGCCACAAATCGGTCGACGGCGCTCTGGGGCATCGATTCCAAGGAATTCAAACCCGAACGGTGGATCGCACAGGATGGGATTCCGGCCGAGGCAAAGGAGATCCAGGGACACCGACATTTACTCACGTTTATCGATGGACCGAGGACGTGTCTTGGGAAGGGATTTGCGATTACCGAACTCAAGGTACGTGCTACGCCTGTTCTTCCTGGACTGACGTCGCGTTCTCTTATTGACTGATTAAAACGACCTTGGCCCTCTCTTTTTGATACAGATCGTGCTTTCAGTTCTCGTGAAAAATTTCGTGTTCGAACTTCGCGATGGCCCCGAGACAGCGATCGAAGTTATGATAGGCATTTTACCGAGGCCGAGAGTGGTGGGAGAGCAGGGGGCCGTGGTTCCCTTGCGTGTAAGACGTTTCGAATGAGAGATGTTGATATGAGGGGGTGGGTATTCGTACCCTAAACCTCTTGTTTACTTAAATTTTTTTGGCATATGTACTCAAACGAGTTCAAGAGTCTCGCGTGAACAGAGCTGAAATGGTTGACCTTCAAGTTGTGCTTATTAGATGGACGGAAATCTCGTTTGGGTTGCCCAGAACGACCTGCACGGTCGGTGGCGGATGGCCGACGCGAGCGCCATGGCAATCTTACTAGGATATGGTAAGTTGACGTTCGATCACTGCGACCTATGAGAGGCCGGACGTCTCCGGAGGCGATATGTGCGCAATCTTATCAAATAATCGAGTGCCTTTTGGAAGATTCGGCGAAAAATGATATTGTGAGGCAGAGAATTAGACAGTAGTATGGCGCGTAAATCACTGAATCACTCCTATGCGTTTTGATGCGATAATCCCAAGCCAACCTCGCTATCAGAACTCACCACTCGATCGTAGACACGAAACAATGAAAGACAGCAGAAGCACCGCTATGCATCGTGTCACACGGCATCATGGTGACAAAAAGAACGCGCATCATTAGGCGCCTCGCATATCTGTGTCCGCCTTGAAACATTGATGCTATGACTCGAAATATCCCCTTCTGCGGAACCCCGTCGCCGTGTTGTTCCATACTGTCCCGAGGGCTTCCGTTCTAATGATTCCTTCGATATCAATGACCATCGTGTTCGCGCTCGACTCTTTGAACGTAATGCTCGCAGAAAACTTTCCTGTGGCGCATGGCCTACGGCTTGTCGACGTCACATGTATACTTGGTGCACTCTACGCCATCTTCAAAATCGGAAAGATGGTTCGCCGCCGACTGAAAACGACCGCACTCCGCGGGCCACCTAATCCCTCTTTCTTATGGGGCGTCGACAAGGCGCTACTAACTTCTCCAGACTCTGGGGGACAGTACGAGAAATGGGCGGAAGAATATGGTGGGACGTATGAGGTCTCGTCGGCACTGGGCGGAACGAGGATCATCCTGTGCGACCCAAAAGCGATAGCCCACATTTTCGGAGGGGAGCCATGGACGTATGTATTAGCGCCTTCTACAAAAATCGCTACGGAAAACCTTGTAAGCGGATATATGGGAAAATAATTGCGATTCTAAGTGGTACTAATCATTGTTGAAACAGGTAGGCAAGGGGTTGTTATCTGCAGTGGGAGAGAATCACCGCCGGTCGGTTTTCTGTGTTTTTAGTTGGGTCAAGCATCCGTACTGACGAGACCCGGTACAGACAACGTAAAACGTTGACGCCTGGATTCAGTAATAATGCGATTCGCAACCTAACTTCAGTGTTTTACGACTCGGCTTACAAGGTTTGTGCTTGATATCCGAAGTATCGATATACTCCTCAGGAACAACCTTAGGCTAAAGTCATCTGGGAATCTTTGATTGAATCACACGGTGGTAGTAGCGCCATAATTGAAGTCCAGAGCTGGTGTGTCATCCATCGACGCCTCATGATAGACCCACCTAACATCACGATGATGCCTAGGATGAATCACATCTCGTACGGAGACGTCCCTGAGTTGGTCGTCGGGTCATCTGACTAACTTTGATTAGCCTCGATACGATCGGAATAGCGGGCTTTTCTCATGATTTTGGCTCGCTGGATGGCAAACCTGCCGCGGTGGCAGAAGTCTTTGACGCCTTTGGTAATTTTGGCGGGAATCCCAATATTTTACTTGTGGCCCTCGCCCTAGCTGCACTGCCATGGTTGAAGAATATCCCGACACCATACGAAAACCTAATCAAGAAACTGCACGACACAATGGGCAAGATCGCAAGTGAATTGCTCGCCAGACTGAGGAAAGAAAATGAGGCAGGCACACTGGGAGAGAGTGAAGAGAAGTCTATCCTTGGCCTTCTGAGTACATCTTCATGTTCTTCTATGCCAGACGACTTGACTTAATTCCTCCAGTCGGTGCAGGAAATAAAGGCAGCCAGCCCCGTTTGACATATGAGGAGGTAACGGGACAGGTATGGCTCGGATTATAAGTCGATCGATGTCTGCGTGACTGCCCTCCAAATTAGGGGAAAGTTTTGCTTCTTGCTGGCACGGAGACAATATCAAGTAAGACGTTTCATTTCTCTGACTTAAATTAGACTCACAAGGAATTATCATTGCGTTAGTAAGCCTGACGGTACGACAGCCCAGCGTAATCTAGCACCACATCACTGACATGCGAGGGTTTTATCGGTTAGTGGGCATTGATCGAACTTTCCAAAAAACCGGGTATCCAAACTAAATTGCGAGCGGAGCTCCTCGAGCTCGGGGCAGACCCGACCTATGATCAGCTTTCCAACAGTCTCCCGTACCTTGATGCCGTGGTACACGAAACGCTGCGTTTGCATGCTCCCATAGGCGAATTCTTGCGTACGGTAAGCACATGAACGATTTGGCTGCGTGGGATCTATAACCCAATGCCAACTTGAGCAGGTTGTAGAGGACGACATCATCCCGCTGAGCAAGCCCGTGCGCACACGATCTGGAAAACTCGTGGACCACCAACCGCGCTAAGACTACCTCCGACGAGGCCACCAGCCACTCCGCCAGGACCCCTGCCACCACTCCCGGCCTCTCCCTCCACCAGTCCTGGGCCCCCTAGCCCAGCGTGCGTCTAAGCAAACCGACCTGGAGAAACCTTTTTCAATAAGAAAAGTATTATTTGTGTTTGTAGTACCTATTAAAACTTTGTCGAGGATTGACGACTCTAGGCGCCGCCACGATCCCCGACTCCAATGGAGGAGGGTTTAGTAGGCCAGAAACGCACCACACCAAGTAAATGGACCCGCAGGAACTTTTTGCTAGGCAAGGAGTGTTGTTTGCGATCATTGTGCCTAATGAAAATTTGTCAAGTTCGTTATCAATGGGAATCGGGGATTGGCGGTATGCGTGGAAATAATATAGAGCTAAAGATCAAACCAGGTACAAAGACCTTGACCCTCAGCGGGGCAGTATGAATCAGTTGGGAGATAGTGTGTAATTTCAAAGACGAATTTGGGGTGCGGGTATAGTACGTGGCAAACAACGCCTGTACAGCGCAAGAAGCGTTGGTCATTAGTGCCCAAATCGCACTGCTATCGACAGCCAAACATGAATATCTGAAGTTTGAAATAATTACCTCGTTCTGGACACCAATTCCTTTGTTCCCTTGTCCAAGAAAACGATAATCGATGCCGACGATAACGCGGGGTGCGAAGTTGGTGCTAAGAAAGTCGCTTCGACTGCGTACTACCTGGTTGTAATCGCTTTTGTGAGGTTGCTGTGGCGGAGACACAGCGGGGGAGGATCCATAGTGATGGAAAGTGATCGATCGTGTCTCATCCGGTGGATGTTGAGATCTAGAGAACCCGCAGGGTTCCCAGAACGAGGTAGCACAGCAGGGCCGTGGTTGATCGACGTGAGCGTCGAGGCCATTCCACGACTCACATCCCATCTTGCGGGTCACGAGATGGAAAGTGGAGCGCAGTCTGCCCTCCTGACGATGGGAGTTATCGATCAAGTTGCATTGAGACTCCGAGTCGGAAGCAAATGGCGGAAATTGATTCTTATACCGTCCGCCTCACAACCAGACCACAGACCATAATGCAACCTACACGCCGGGTGTTTCTTCGCGGTTCCCAGAACCTCGCATACGACGTTGCAACGATCTATGCTGTTCGCCATTCCTGCGTAGCGCCGGTTTGGGGGCTCTTTGAAGCACGACCCTTGGCTTTTTGCAGCTTGGTCGTCCGAGTGGACCCACATCTCTTATACTGGTGACTGCGTTGCGAGATTCTCGAAACGGTGCAGCTCAACTCAATGCCTTGAGGACCCACCCGCCTATCCATCCTTGCTCGACCGGTGCGACAATATAAAAGGGTCGTCGCTGAATCGGGCAGAAAGCCTAACTAGATGAATAATCGGTCACCGTCTACTGAAACACTCTAGATAGTGTTCAAGGCGTGGTTCTTGCAATGCATTCAATTGGCGCCCCTCCGCCACCTTTGGCCAACATGGCTGTATCGTTGACCCCCGGATGGACCCATCGCCTTTCGTCACAAGTTGCCATGGACAACGGCGTTCAGCCCAGACGTTCTCCCATCCCATCTTTGCTCGTTATCACTGCCCGTCCTTGTTTTTTTTCGCCCAGTAGTCTTCACAGGTTTACACAATTATCCGGCAACGCAAGACGACGTTCTGTGGGCCACTAAAGATAGGCATTACCGAAACTACATTCAAAAGTGAGCCGAGCCCCAAAATCCGATCATTTCATCTATTTCATCTTTTTGAATATCATCTAGGTCGCGTATGCTCGTCGGCGGTGGGTGATGCTGAGAGCGAAAAAATTAGATTCACGGTTCTGGAGACATCACGACTGCCATTATCCGCATGGGGCATTACCGAAAGAAGAGAAGACGTAAGTCTCACTGCCCGCAGCTCAAGAATGAAAGGAAATATCCCCGAGGACATAGATCTTGTCAAGTTTCACTAACGAAACCTCTGCACAGAAAACCATACAAGGATCCGTTTCGTGAGATCGCACACGCTAGATCTAGATCTTACTTAGCATCAGGGAGAATCTGTTGGGAATCGGGGATGGAAGCATGATATCTTATGATGGATGATCCTCTTTTGATGTTCGCCAAGTCTGCATCTAGGGATCGACTCTGCGATACTCAGTTATACGTCCTTGTCTGACCACATGGCAGCGGTCTGATGGCGTAGTTGGTTATCGCATCTGTCTAACACACAGAAGGTCTCCTGTTCGAGCCAGGGTCAGATCAACTTTTTGAGGCGAACTGATTTTTAGCATCAGCACGTGAACAGCATAGCCTGGAAAATCAGCATCAGAACATTGATGTTACATGCACCAATTTGTTGGCGATACACAAAATGAAACACGACCACAACAATAAGCATTCGAGTGAATAAGGAAATGTTTGTTTATGGTAGCTTACAACAAAGAAAAATCAACAACGTCAACAACCCCCTACTCAAACACGATCACCAAATCCTTCCCCTTGATGCCGAGCCAACTTCGCCACATCTCTCTGTATTTCGTCGTCCTCTCCGCCTTTCGGGCTATCCTTCCTTTTGGGCGAAAAACTTTTTCGTCGGGCAACAGCCTCGCGATGCGTTGAATCTCGCCCAAGTCGCGATTGGAGTAGTACTTCATTTGCACCGAAGCCTGAGCAAGCGTCGGATGAGGCTAACGAGTAGCAAGACAATGGCAGACCAAACAACATCATCCAGTGAGCTCGAGGCGTCCCGACGACGGAGCGGCAGGTGGACTGACCGCGTGGAACACCATCCGGTGCCATTTACAGAACGTTTTTGGCGACACCCGGCTTTCGTGGTCGTCCACGTCCGTCTCTCTCGACGTGTGCTTTCCACCGTTTCTGGGTTTGCGGTAGAGAGGGAGCAGCCGAGGTGTGTAGTATGTTACCAACGGGACGATCATGCTGCCCCGCGATGATGTCTTTGACGGCACACACGTGGTGTCAGTGCTGGTGCTGCCGCTGTATAAGCGACGTTGATAGCGTCCCGCGATGCGCCAGTACTTTGCTTCGGCACGTGGTGTGGGGTAGATGTCGTTACCCTGAAGTTGCCTGTCACCTCGGAACGACAGGTGTCGCCATTGAAGGATGCGCACGCGAAGAGAGGCGGCGTTGAGAGCGCGGGTGAAGGCGTCGAAGAGGGACTTGAGGAGCGGAAAGCCCTCTGCTCTGCACACGCTCGATTTTGTGACG
>JBBPLP010000715.1:0-14005 GCA_038089875.1 Fistulinella prunicolor
CTGTCCTGGATGATACACAATGCATCTATCCACAGATATTGTTCGCCCAATGCCTGGGTAACCCGAATGGAATCTAAGATTGTTCCGGGTAACACGGAGGGATCGAGCCCCGCAGGCTGAGCACGTGAGTCCACGTTAGCAGTGGTCGTCCAATAGCTATTTCCAGCGGTTCCCCAAACGTAGCTTAAAGCTACGTAACGGCAATTGGAGGGCACGCGAACAAGTGACATTTGCGTCACGTCCACCATCCGCACAAACGGTGGTAGATCCACCTCGGCCCTCCACCATACACGCCGGCATGCATCACCGTGTTCTCGTTCGCACAGACCAATCCAGGTCTTCAATAGTTCCATATCAACCGTGTCGGCCACTCGGCGTCCGTGAAGCTCCCTGGCTCGTAGGACTTTATGAGCGTCCGCTTCCAAGAGCTGGATGTCGAGAGTAAGGTCCATGCGTGTCCGCGTCAGGGCATCAACGACCTCTGGCGGACGGTCAGATACATGGATGTGAAGACGGTGACATCTCTTTCTCTCTTCAAGGCGCGGATCTGCGAGAGCACCGACACTCGTGGCAGATAGGGAGCATTGCACGTCAGAGAGGTCCACGTTTGGTAGCGTGTCGAGGCACCATCTACGCCGGAACAGGGAAGCAACGAGGTGGCAAAAGCGACATTGGTCATCCCTACGGAGAATACCTTCGAGAGAACCAAGCGGAATCATGTTTTCCCTCGGGAGCCCGTCGCGAAGAATGTCGGTGATACTCAGCGCTGAACAAGTTGGGCATAAGGATGCAACCGTGGGTATGGGTGTCCTTCTAGGCCTGTTATTTGAGTACTATTGAGACAAGGGTATGTTCTGAAGGAACAACTACTGCGTACCCTCGAACATGACGCCTCGTACACCAAGTCAGAAACCAGATGTTCATGCCAAGAGATGGGTAAACTCAGCAGAGCAAGCCCGTCAAACAGCGTAGGTTCTCGAAGCTTCGTGGCAGCCTCGTGGATTCAGAGATCACGGCCATTTTGTTTCGATTCGCTCATGAAAATCATGGCCTCGTTTGACTCGCACGCACTGAGGTGCACACTGCACAGCCCCAGAGAATGGTCTTTGGTCACGTGCGTGTCGCAATGTTTTCCAATGATCGCATTCGACTTCGTAACGCCGACTACTGTACCTGGTTAAATTTACGATTGCGGCGATCCGACTCGGGCCTTCGCTTTTAGTAGCTCTTCACCGGAGGTCCGCCAGATATTCATGAAACTATACATATATCAAGCTCGTTCGTCTAGTTTACTACTCGTCCAGGCTGAGCTAAAGTCATCCAAAACCCATCCATGACCACGCATGCACTCACACAGGCCTTCAAAGCAGCCAAGCCCGCCTTCGGAGCGTGGATTACGCTTCCAGGCGTCTTCAACGCCCGGGCAGTCGCACAATCGAGCCCACACCTATCCTGGGTCATGATCGATTGCGAGCACGGGCTGACGTCCCTTCACCCTGGGGCAGCAGAGTCCATCCATGTGATTACCGGGCTTGGGAGCGACGCGCCCAGCGCCATCGTGCGCATCCCCGCGACAGGAACGAGCACTGGTACCTCGTGGCAGATCAAGTATGCGCTCGACGCGGGTGCGCGGGGAGTCTTGGTGCCGATGGTGTGTCTGTTCCCCCTGATCACCGATACTCGGCCACGTAAACGTGGACACTCATGCTTGCGTTGTGAATAGGTCTCCGATGCAATCAAAGCGAAAGAAATCGTCTCTGAGAGCCGCTTCCCGCCGGATGGCAAACGGGGTTTCGGGAATCCGTTCACACACGACACATGGAAACTCAGCGCTGCAGAGTATCTCAAGTCCGCAAACCAACACGTCACAATCATGATCCAGATCGAAACACAAGAAGGTGTCAAGAACGTCGAGGAGATTGCTGCCGTCGATGGAATCGGTTAGAGAATAACGCCTCGGTGTTCAGTTCATCACGATCTGACCTTTCTTTTCGTAAAATAGAGGTCCTTTTCATCGGCCCATATGACTTGTCGCTGACGCTCGGTTACCCTCCTCCATCTCCTGATCCCCACCCTGAAGTAGAAAAGGTCATCCAACACATTCTGAAAATCGCACATAATAATAACAAGAAATGGTAATGGCCCCCTCATCAGCGTTTTCCCGGTGTTCACTACGGTTTTAGTGCCATCTTTTGCACCTCCGGAGCTCAGTCGTTCAAGCGTGCCCAAGAAGGCTTCGACATGGTATGTCCATCGCATTTTCTGTCCAGTATGTAGTAGGACGAGCTGACCCGTACAGATCAACGTGGTCACGGATTCGGGCGCACTTTCGGAATCTCTAGCCCGTAATCTCACGGAAGCTGTCGGTGGTCAATGATCGGGCGCCGCCTTTGGGTACGGAAAAGTATCTCATCCACAAAGGGTGAGAGATGGCGTTGGGTAGAAATGTACTATACCACTAGGACATGATTGAATACCAAGATATGCAACTTATGCAGCGAGAAATCGGACTGGCATACAACGCAGTGTGGATCCGATTCATGCCACTGCTCAGGCTCGTTATGGATTCATCAAAGT
Organism: Fistulinella prunicolor; assembly: GCA_038089875.1. Taxonomy (NCBI): domain Eukaryota; kingdom Fungi; phylum Basidiomycota; class Agaricomycetes; order Boletales; family Boletaceae; genus Fistulinella; species Fistulinella prunicolor. The sequence goes on from JBBPLP010000715.1 coordinate 2,578, forward strand.
CTCTGGAAGGAGTGGGCCAGGTTCTCGATTGTCAGAAAACTTTTTGTAATCCTTGCACTTGTCTTCCAATTCATGCCCCCTCCCGACGTCCGCCAGGCGACCGTAGTGTATAAAGATGTGCACTTGAGATACTCGGGAATTCCCGACTGCGACCTTGCTTGAGGAACAGTGTGGCGATTCCCATCTGACTTAGTCGTAGAAATTTGGAAAACAGTCCAATACTTTCGGAACCGAGGCAAGGGCTAAACAGAGCAGTCAACATGGAAAGAAAAGTATGAAGTAAGTATATATCAAAGGATGTGTCCATTTATTTATACATCTCGCTGAGCCCTACTCTTACGGCCGCCTTACCCTATCGTTTACTGTTCACCCAAATTCATCGTAAACCATGTCGTACGTGACCAAACGCTGCGACCTTTCATTCGTCTCGGAGAGGTCTGTGTTTATATTCCTGTTCGTGCTCCTGCCTTTGGTACGGAGTTGTAAGTCATTTTGGCCCAGGTAAGCGATAGATGCATCTTGAATGGGCAACTACATGTCGAGGACAACTCGCATTAGCATGGTTCGAATCCGCGAAACTTATCGAGTCTGATAACGGCCACAAGCGCCAACGTAGGCATGGGTAGATATATTGACATGGTCGGAACGTATCCTACACGGATTCAATCTTCTACAATACAAATCAACATCGTTACATGTTCTCCTACAATTTCATTCCATCAATGGGACAAGCGAGTCACGACTCCCGTGTTCACATAGCCACGAGCGTCCCAAAAGTAAAAAGTTCAGTGGCTGATACTGGACAAACCAAGTAAGAATCGCCTGGCAGTCAATCGTCGCGTCCAGAGGTTGTATCCCTGATACCTGAAAGTAGCTGATCGCCAGCTCTGGCTGGCGTCTCAGAACTACTCTGCAACTAAATGAGCAGGCGACGACATGTCAGGGCAAAAACACACGCACCACAGGTGATCACAGGATCCTTGAAGACGCTCGAAGGACATCTACCATGACGGTCGCGTCCGAGTCCGTTCCACCTAGAATGGTGACCTTGATCCTCTCTGAGCAGACATCGACCATCAACTCCGAGCCCAAAGAAAATCGCATAGAAACTCACCAGGTCAAAAATCGCTAGCGAAATATAGCCCTCTTGTTTTTCGACATTTTCTGCTTTTCAACGTCTTGCGTCACGTTCGCCTTTATTGGTTTGTTTTCGCCAGTTTTCCTATTTTTTTCCAACGGTTTTCTTTTCATGTATTCGACAACAGATGAGATGGACGGGATTTTCTCGCGACACCTGTAGAAACCGAAATCAAAGCATCGACGACTGGCAAAGAGCAAGATACGTACGGCTGGGTAGGATGGCCATGGATTGTTTCCGGATCAATGCGTATGGAGTCAAGACGCATCTTCAGAGCCTTCGTTGATTCGCTGGGGGCGCGACCCCGCTTTCCTTTCGATCGTGTAATCTTGGCGCACGACCAAAGTGGAAGCGACGACGACGGGTCGCAGCGGGAACATAGAGATGGGAACTCTTGAATAGGGGTAGACGAAAGACGGGTCCGCTTCCGGTGCAAGTGGAGACCAAGGGGTTTCGGTGGGATGGGGGGTTTCGCCGAATCTTCCCTCGTGTGTGGTTGGCAACCAGAAGAAATGAGCCGAATTTCCTGACCCTCCCCCGGGTCTGATGAGTGGTGCCGTTCCTGTGGGTGTATGTTAACCACCATGAAAAGCGTACACCAAAGAAAAAACCCGCCTTAAAAGGAGTGTGTATTTCGAGATTTTCAAAAGAATGTGGTATTTCTATAGAGATGTCCGTCCGACAAAAATCCTCCTTGGTGTGCAAAATGAGTCGAAGATTGGACAGGACAGATGCAAACATAACATACCCTCAAGTTGACATATCCTCGAACCCTACGAAGCCGTCGAGTTGGGGGCTCCGGATTACACGCTTCCTCATGTACAGAACTCATTTCGCATGTTGTCTCGATTGACGACGTACTCTGAACCGCTGAAAGTACAACCGGATTCTAGCCAAAGATAATCAGTCAGATGCCAACCGAACTCACGACGACAACATACCTTGAGGTCCATAAACTTTCTCATCCTTCGCAGTGTTTTACCTGGCGAAATGTAAAATACTTCGAAGGGCGAGACGTTTTCCGTGACCATGGCTGTGACTTCCTCAAACCCTGTACCTTCTGCTAGTGGTGCCGCGAGTGTAAGGCCGACTTCACCTATATGATCGAGATGCAATGCACGCTGGCGCCTGGATCGCAAGGTCTTCCTGTACTGTGAGATGGGACGTTTGAAAGAGAGAGGAGGGGTTTCGGCGGTCGTCTCAATCTCGTATTCGTCCGCGAGCGACTCCTCAGAGATACGCGTGAGGAGCCTCGGTACATAAGTGGCTAGTACCTCCCAGACGTTTTCAGTCCCATCTATAGTATCGGTTGATCTTGGATCCAAGGCGTCTTGCTTCTCGTCCAACATGAGGCTGTCCATCCGACTTGACGACGAAAGTTCAGGCAGGCGGGTTGGGAGGATGACCATATCGGTGTTGAGTGCCGCAACGCGGATTATGGTGGAAGATGAGTCCGCGATCGACTGGTCATCCTCTTCCGCCTCGTCTTCTCGATCTGCCAAGTACAAGGAACTGTTGTCGGCCTCCTGGTAAAATGCACCGGAGCATGACGCTTGAGGGTTGACTAGCGTCCGGTGCGCGGCAGATTCCGCTAACGAATCGTCGGAAACGTATGAAGAGAGCTTTGGGACAGGAATGGACAGCTCTCTCTTCATCTCCGACAGGACTCGGTTCATCGTGTTCTGCTTCCGCGACTCGACCTCCGAGGTCCACTCCTCATCTTGACTGGAATGGAACGAGAATCTGTCAAACTCTCGCTTGAGGTCGTCGTCTGAGAACTCGGGCTCCGGTGAAATGGTATCAAACGGGTGGAGTGTCACGCTCGTTTGATTAGCCAGCGAGTTTGTAGACGGTGTCGGGGAACACACTGCGGAACGCGAGATACCGCGAGGCAAGGGTAAGTCGGCGAGGTCGCCGGAGGATTGAGGTAACGTGGCAGCGGGAGAGCCATCTGAGAATGACTGGACAAGAGCCTGGCAGAAGTCGTGCCTTGCCTGCTCGATCGCCTGGTCAAAGGACGCACGGCGCCGAGGAAACAACCGTTCGAAGTCCAACCAACTTTTGGCAACGGCAGCGAGGCAACGGAAATGATCACTGTCTTCCTCGTCCAGCTCGTCGAAAGGGGCAGGGACGGACATGGCGAATAAAGGCGAGGGATCCAAGCAGGTACCGTTGGAAGCTGTCGTGGAACAAGGCGAGCCGCCGGCCTTTTCGACGGGATCGCGACGTTGCTTCTGGGACGCATCGTCGAAAAGTAGCTTGAGATCTGCCCTTGCCGAGTTGACCTTTCTGGCGACGAGTTCTCTCGGGCTGAATTTGTGAAAGTCGGCATTCAGCACGGCGGTGCAGTGCGCTTTGAGCGACGCTCCTTCTGCCAACAGGTTGATGTGGGGCTAGAGGGCGGCGGGTTCGTCAGGCACCTTGGGATGATAAGGTTTGGAGACACATACCATGGACTTTGCCTTTGGGACGCCAGTGCTCCTCAGGCTCTGCATGCTGCGCTTGGCGGCGCGCCTCCTGGGCGTGTCGCCAGCGGGTAAATCAGACAAATGAGCGACATCCTCAAGAGAGGCGAATTTGTTCTTGATCAACAAGACCATATCGAAAGGCGATTAAAGATGAAGGATATCAGGGAGATACAGAGGGTAGAGGGCAGAGAGAACGCGCAGCGTATGTTGTGGAAGAGGGTTGGGCGAGCAGAAGGCAAGGCATCTGGTATTTAAATACCAGTGGCCGTCAGCCGCGCCAGACGTTGGAATACTACGACGTCAGAAGTGCGAGTGAGATCGTGACGTCACCTAGTCGTGCAGTGGGTCAGTGCGCCCACTCGCGTTCGATACGAGAGCCTTGGGCCCATCCGCTCAATGGCACACATGGAGAGAGGCATCGGGACTTGGACCAATCTAGTCGTTCATGATACGTCGGTAATCTAAAAGGCGTAGACATTGAGAAACCGACATCATGGGGGCGACTCTGGGCGGTTTGCGACCTGTGGCACACGGCGTGGCTAGCACATACACCGCGAGAACAGATGAGAATGCAGTGGCTGAACTCACCATCACTCAAGGGCCAAACAGGCAATCCTAACTTCCTAGGATGCTCACTCGCGCTCGAAATCCCTAGGGGTAGCGCAAGTGATGTATAAAACCAAAAAAAGACGAGCGAATGCGGTGGATGGGCATGATGAAAACCGGGAATAGCCACACAGGGGTTCAGATTGCTAGCGCGTGCGTTCAGCAAGATGTAGCCATAGGACGTGGGACGTACACATTGCACCTGATCGACCGTTAACTGCATTTCACCGAATGGCAGTTGGTTCATTGAGTGTTTCGAGACAGTCATCTTCATCGCACAGCTCAGCTAATTGCGACATTTTGAAGAACTTGACATCGAAATCGCAGAGAAGATGAATTGGATCTCTGCCCTTTCCACGCGACAGTGCCACATAAAGATTCAATGAACATGTTCAGACCACCGGTTGGAGTCCCGACGTCGATAAAGGCAGCAGGGATCGTTTTTCCTTGAGAACGGTAACCCGTGCAGGCATACAACGGAGTGATGCGCAGCCAGTGGCGACGCGACACAGTTCGGGTCGTTTTCTGGACGCACCGCCGTAGTATGGGTTCTGACCGAGTCCTGCCACTACTAGCTGTGATGCTCTTGTCAGGTCCAGTTGAAACGGCTATATGTATCTGTGTACGCATGTCCTGTTTAGACATACTCATGAACGAATTATGAACCAGGGAGCATATAGCAAGCATCAACACCCGGCGTTGCCAAGGCTGCGATGGAGAGTCCGAGTCGGAACTTCCACTCATCACGTAACTTACTACACACCATTATGACACGAGTCCGAGTCACGCGAGGGGTCGATCCTCTTGGAATCCGAACTTTTCTTTCCCGTACTTTCCGTGCTTGTCGTCGTAATGAGCATTTTCAACCCCCGTATCCTGGAAGCGAGTATGCGCGATGTCTTCGCCAACTTGAGTGACATTCAGACAGCCAACGTGCTTTTGTATGCACTTCAGCATTTGCCAATGGAGGGGTACGTTGGGAAGGTTGTCTTTCCGCCAGAAATGTTCCTCGCGCGTTGAGAAAGTTGTCGTACGGTCATAGAAACTGCTGTCCAGTCACTCTTGCAAGTTCCCAATCTACCCTCCACGAATGTCGCAAGCGCACTCTTGCTACGCGCCAAAAGGAGGTTCGCCGAGGGTTACTGCACGACCGCTCAGAAAGGTGTGTTTCCAATGACCATGTCTAGGCTGTCAAGATAACGTATGAAATATGATGCATGACGGAAGATCTCCAATCCGCATTGATGGCAGATCCTGAAAACCAGGACGTGAAGGCAGTCATTCGATCACAACACTTCCACTCGGAAATTGTACGTATTGTCTCCCATGTGGCGAGGACGTTCATTCATCGTTCGCATAGCCTCGCAGAGGGCCAGGATGCCCACCTAGCTTCTCAGCGGAAATATGGTGGGAAATTGCTCTCTTCCTGCCGAGACGCGACCTAAGGTCGCTGCTATTCGCGTCAAATGGACTCTCGTGCATTGCGAGCCAATTACTCTTTCGCGATATTGATCTTGAGTTTTTTTTAACATATTCGAATGGAACTGATGATGAAGACATTGATACCTGGCATAATAAGCGGAGCGCAGATATCCTCACGCGAATATTGGTCGATCCACGTTTCGCCGGTGGAGTCAGGAACCTGAGTATTTCCGCCGATTGTGATGACGACTCGCCACCCTTGGCATTTACACTCGGTATGACCCTCTCTCTGACGTGCGGTTGATGTCATTGAACAACATCCTAGGCATGCTCATGAACGCACTTTCCAAGTTGTTGAATCTTCGCGAGGTGCACTGCTTGGGAAATAAAGAGTTAATCTCAGGCGTGTTGCAAGTGGTTCATTCATATAACCCACGTCTTCAACGACTATCTCTCACGTATGGTGTCCCGTTGATATTCCTCTTCCTTGATTAAATTGCGTCGTAGGGTGACAGACGGTCGCACTGACATTCAAGTGCCTGTATTCAAACACCTAACGCACTTCGGGATCAGCGCGTTTGAGGGAAGTCGTTCGTCCACTTGTATGTTCCTAGCACAGATCCGTGACACTCTTCGCTGCTTGTCAATCAAGAATTCTAGCTGGAGTTTTCCGACACAAGCTGTTACCTCCGACCTCACTCAAATTGAATTCAAAGGCAATATTTCAATGGATATCGTATCAGTAATTTTCACTCAAGGTCACCAACTTGAGTCGGTGACGCTCACGGGCTGGCTTGTGTGCATCCTTTCTCCATTTTTTCAACAATGTCGCACTTCCCTCCTATTCCTTCGCCATTTCTCACTCACAATTACCGCTCTCCAACGGAGTATTGTCGATCGTGAACTATGTTCTGCCATTTCCGATTTCATTCGAGAACGAACGGAGCTGCGAACGTATCATCTCCTCGTCCCATCGGCGGCCGTCAGTGGTATCGGGTTCGACGCCTCGGCATGGGGCGCCCTTCCTGCGCTGTCCAAGTTGAGAAATTTGTCAATTACGTTCCCAGCGGACTTGCCGCCTGCGGTGGCAGGATGGTTGATCCCGCGGTCGGTACGCGCGCTAACGCTTGACTTGTCGTCGTTTACCAAGGACCTCATGGATTTCATGAAGGTGTGTCTCTTTCCTATCCTTCTCTACCTAACTCGCCCTCATGTCCTCGTTTCATTTCTCTATTTTCTTTTGACATTCTGTCGCATCCCATTACACAGCAACTCCGTGCGGGCATGCCTCCCATGTTGCGCTATATCAACATTAAAAGTATACATGCCTCGCCGTGTGTTCCTCTCCCACATATTATCCAACTCGAATTCCCAAACGTTCGCGTGGCGCAGGTCTGTGGGACCGTCTGGACGGTGAAAGACGGCGAGTTGAGTATGGAAGAGTGGCCGTATCGAAGGGCCAAGTTTCATTCGGCAGAGTGGCTCGAGTCGTTGGGGTGCGCGGACGCAATTTGGAAGGGGTGGACGGTGCTTGATGCATGTGACTGAATGAGGTGGGGTGGTCTCTCTCATACGTCCGTTCTTTCTCTCTTAATTACTGTTCAAGGTTTCCATCGATCGTGCAAGGCCCTTCTTTTCTTTGTGTTCTCTATAACAGGGACGATATCATACAATATACGGGCAGTAATATGGTCAGCAACTAGAAACGTCATACCGGGTCATACGTGGTCACATTAGTCGGCATAGTAAAGGGCTTGGAATATAAGATTGTGCTTTTGGAGAGCAACCTTAGGTTCGGTGTGTTGTGGGTTTATGCCCGGTGCAAGGGATTCCACTGAAAGATGAACGGGTGTTCAGCTGTGTATGTCTGCTTCAAGACTCTCAAAAACCAGCATATGTTTCGGTGCCATTCAAGTAAACGATCCGAGGTCGCTCATACGATAGACAGATTAGATCCGGTTAAAGAACGGCAGGGTCTACACATCCCTTGCAGTGGCGGAGATGAAGAACCTGAACATGGATGATATGTAGGATGCACGGACGTGAGTACTGAACAGTCACAAGACCTCTGGACGGCGACCTTCAAGTTGGTGAGAAGTCAATGAAAGCAACGCTAGAGAGACTTGGCAGGGCAATCGCCCTCGTGAGGAATACTTCAGTAGTGCGCTTGATAATGCAAGGAACCTCAGCAGTGCGACCGACGTCCCAAATGCCTATTCTTGACTTAGTGCCATCATACTATGGAGTATAGTTGGAGGTCCATAAGCACTTACAGTCGCGGACTATGACCTTCTGTCATAGTCCTACTCCGAGCATTTGGGTGGGAAGAGGGGATCCTTGGGCTGTCAAGCTTGTGTCAAGCTCGCCTGGCACCCAGGCCCTGAGGGGAAAGGATTTGAGGCAACAGTTTCATGTCTACGAAAGTTGTCGTTGCCCTTCCAAGATCATCTGAGGCGCATGATCGAGCTATCAATCTCATTGAGGGAATAGAGGCAGCAAAAGTACATGTGTAAGGGGCGACTCTGGGCATACTGGTTGCATCTCAGGTTAACACAGAAGGGGAAGAGGGGTTCTCCTGCCCGGCCGGGACGTGGTACGCCAGAGTGCCACGGAGGATGTAGACGCCGCTAGTGCGTCGGCGCTGCCATGCGGCGCCCAAGCCCCATTCCTGGCATTCCGCTGTATGCTGACTCGGAGCGACGATTGTAATTACGTACATAGTTGGTGCCCGTTGATCCGTTCGATCCGGGACCGTGTGTCAAGTAACTAGAAGTTACAGATCACAGTGCCCTTCCATGAAGTTTGAATCGGAATTCCCCGGTTTATCTCTTTTCCTGGTACTTTCTTCCGTGCTTCAAGTCGTCATAATGAACCCTTTCAACCCCCGTATCCTGGAAGCAAGCATCCGCGATGTCTTCGCCAACCTGAGTGACATTCAGACAGCCGACGTCCTCTTGTATGCGCTTCAACATTTGCCAATGCAGGGGTACGTTGCAGGAATGTTGTCATTCTCCCAGATCCTATATTCCTCACGCGTTGAGAAAGTTGCCGTACGGTCATGGAAAACGCTGTCGAATCACTCTTACAAGTTCCTTATTTGCCGTCCACGAACGTCGCAAGCGCACTCTTGCTACGTGCCAAAAGGAGGCTCGTCGAGGGTTACTGCACTACCACTCAGAAAGGTATGTGTCCAAATTTCCATGTACGCGCTGTCATGATGACGTCCGAAACATGATGGAAGATCTCCAATCCACATTGATAGTAGATCCTGCAAACCAGGACGTAAAAGCAGTCATTCAGTCACAACCCTTCCGCCCTGAAATCGTATGTATTATTTCCCATGTGACCACGACGTTCGTCCATCACTTGCATAGTCTCTCAGAGCGCCAGGTTGTTGCTTCTCAGCGGAAATATGGTGGGAGATTGCTCTCTTCCTGCCGAGACGCGACCTAAGGTCACTGCTATTCGCATCAAATGGACTCTCGCGCATTGCGAGCCTGTTACTCTTTCGCGAGATTGATCTTCAATTTCAAACACATTCGGATGGAATTGACGATGAAAAAATTGATACCTGGCATAATAAGCGGAGCGCAGATATCCTCACCCAAATGCTGGTCAATCCACGTTTCGCCGGTCGAGTCAGGGACCTGAGTATATCCGTTGATTGCGAAGATAACACACCACCCTTGGCATTTATACTTGGTATGACCATCTCCCCGGCGTGTAGTTAATGTCATTGAACATCATCCTAGGCATGCTCATGAACGCACTTTCCAAGTTATTGAATCTTCGCAAGGTGCATTGCTCGGGAAATAAAGAGCTCATCTCAGGCGTGTTGCAAGTGGTTCATTCATATAACCCACATCTTCAACGACTATCTCTTGTGTATGATGTCCCATCGATCTTTTTCTCCTTTGGGTTGAATTGCGTCATAGCGTGACAGACTGTCGTACCAACATTGAAGTGCCTTCATTCAAACACCTAACGCACTTCGGGATCAGCTCGTCCGGTGGAAGCCGTTCATCCACTCGTACATTCCTAGAACAAAGCCGTGACACACTCCGCTACTTGTCAATCAAGAATTCTAGCTGGAGTTTTCCGGCACAAGCTGTTTTTTGCCACCTCGCTCAAATTGAATTCAACGGAAATATTTCAATGGATATTGTATCAGTAATTTTCACTCAAGGTCGCCAACTTGAGTCAGTGATGCTCTCGGGCAGGCTTAAATGCGCCCTTTCGCCTTTCTTTCGACAATGCCACGCTGTCCTCCCTTTCCTCCGCCATTTTTCATTCGAAATTACCGGTCTCCGACAATCCATTTTAGATCGCGAACTATGTTCAGCTATTTCCGAGTTCCTTCGGGAACGAACGGAGCTGCGAACCTATCGCCTCCTCCTCCCATCGGAGGATTGCGATTGTGTCGGGTTTGACGCCTCGGCCTGGAGCGTTCTTCCTGCGCTGTCCAAGTTGAGTAGTTTGTCGATTATGTTTCCGGAGGATTTGCCGCCTGCGGTGGCAGGATGGTTGATCCCGCGCTCGGTACGCGCGTTGACGCTCGACTTGTCATTGTTGGACGAGGACTTCCCGGTTTTTATGAAGGTGCATCTCTTTTCTAACCCTCTTTATCCTGACTCGTCCTCATCTTTTATCGTTTCTTTTGACATCTTGCTGCATGTCATTACGCAGCAACTCCACTCGGGCATGCCTCCCATGTTGCGTTATATTGGCATCAAAAAAATGGACACCTTGCCGTATATTCCTGCCTCGCAAGTGGTCAAATATGGGTTCCCGAACGTTCGTGTAGTGCAGGTGGATGAATCAGTCTGGACGGTGACAAGATCCGGGGAAGACAGTGCGTTGAACGTGGAAGAGTGGCCATATCGAAGAGCCAAGTATCATTCGGCAGAGTGGCTCGAGTCGTTGGGGTGTGCAGATGCAATCTGGGAGGGGTGGACAGTGCCTGATATGTGTGATTGAATGGGATCGGGTGGTCTCTCTCTTTCGTTCTTTCTCTCTTGATCACTGCGAGGCTTCCAGTACTCGTGTAGGCCTCTTCTTCCCGTTCTCTATAAGCACGAACGATACACTACAGCATATGTAAATACAGTGATATGTTCAGCAAACCAGAAAGTATTACCGGCCATACATGATCAGATCATGCTGAAATCAGTGTCGGCTTGGCACAGGGCTAGGAAGATAAGGCTCAGGTTTATGGAGAGCAACCTCGGGCTCATTCTTACTAGGGTGAAATATGGGGATGAGCGGGCACCCAGTTGCACCCATCTTGCTTCGACACTTTCCCAAATGCCAGCGCATATTTCAATACCATTCGAGAGGTGCTTAAGGGAGATACGATCCAAGGTCGCCCAGATGACGGGAAAGTAGGTCCGTGTAAACGACAAGGTTTATGCATCCTTTGTAGTGGCACAGACGAAGGACGGTTTTCAGGGTGCACGGACGAGAAGAGAACAATCAAGAGAGAGTATATGGATGGTGACCCTGGTCAAAAGTCAAAAAGACGAGACTTGGCAGGGAGATCTCCCTCGTGATGAATACCGTCAAGAACACGTTTGACAATGCAAGGGAGGTCAGCAGCACAGCGAGCGTCCCGCAAGATGACAGAATGAGGTGCGATGCAGTATTCCGCACAGGCACGAGAAGGAAGTCGTCCCAAGTCAACAGGCTAATTCGGGAGGGGGAATGAGTGAGTTCGAATTGAAACTTGAAGTGTTCCTCGTCAAACACCTCACTGAATGTTTATTGGACGTCCTACCTCTACTTTGTGGCCGGACTG
>JBBPLP010000716.1:0-13992 GCA_038089875.1 Fistulinella prunicolor
TCCATACCTTACCACGACTTTCCATGCCAAATTGTCAGACGAGGATCAGATCGACTTCGCGCGTGTTCGGAGTGAAGTTCCCCACCAGGTTGAGATGTATAGCAGGCAAGATCCATTCTGGTGGTTCCTCACGATGTTGCTGTGCAAATCACGTCTGCGCTCCTTGCGACATCCTTCCAGCATTTGTCGTCCAATGTGACCGTACCGAATACTACGGAGAGATGGGACTGGCGGAGATACGACCCGAGCTCGCGTAGATCGTGCGGTTGACAATGATCCGAACTTCGAATGATGGGAACCCGCAGAGCTGCAGGTCGATACAGACTTTGATTTGATTGCTGGGGCCCAATCATTGCAACCATGTCGTGAAGATCAAGAAACATGTAGCGAGGACGGAATCTGTCATTAATCAGTTGCCGGATATCCATCCATGAGTAGCAGGAATAGCAACTGAGTCGCACAAGTGGCGGTCTGAGGCCTGTTAAAGCGGCGGAATTCACGGCTGCCTTGACACAGCGAATGAGATCATTCAGAGTGAGGGAAGAGGCAGTCAACCCTCATCGGAAAAGCAGTAGCGCGCCTTTTAGGGTCGCTCCGAGGCTGGCACGCGAAATGACATGAAAAATGGCACCTGTACAGCGCCATTATGGAGATGAATGTTTTGTATTGCATACATGATCTCACTGAGTCGATGTCTTGGGCAGAAAGGACGAGGAGTCGTCCAAACAGTCACTCGGTCACACAACGCGCTGTGACGACATTAGTAAGAAAAGGTCGATACTTACGGGTCACCGCCACCGCCACTCTCTGACCGCGACCACAAGCAGAACAACTTACTTCCTTCGCTTCAAGAAATCAGTACCGTAGGACTCCAGTAGCATGGAAGTCATTCTGCATACTCAACCAACTAAGTATGCTAATTTTCCGCGGATCAGGAAGTGATCCCATGTGAGTATTAAGTACACTGTTGGTCGCTGGCATTCGCGAAGTACTTGCCAGCTGTTCGAGTCTTGTTATCATCAACCCACTTATCCTGCTAGCAAGGCAGAAAAACCGGCGACACTGTGTTGCGTGAACATGGAAGGACAATTTCAGTCACACCAATGTGCTGATGGGATCGAAACAGGGTATTGAACGGGGCAAAATGTTTGGTCAAAACCTCGTTGACCATGTGGGTCACCAATTGTACTGCGGAATTTCCCGCAGGAGTATTAACCCAAGGCAAATGCTAGGATTTTCTAGTTCATGTCTAGCACCCTGCCATCCACTGGTGACCCGTGAAGTCCGAGCCGTTCGTTAGGACAAAGCAGGTCAGCTTGTTCCCTCCCGATCTGTATTAAGACTAATGTAAACTGCAAAGTTACACTACAAAAGTCGCATAGGAAAATGAACTAGGTGAGCGAGATTATCTCTGTTCTGACAATAATTTACAATAAATAAATTTGAAAGACGTCTTTTTATTGACTAGGTCAAATCCTGGTTTGAAGAAACATCACACACGGCCACACTAGTGTAGCCCCACCGATGGTATCATCCTCTCCGACCAGTCCGACGGCTGAGAGGCGTTGTCACGCGACTGAGCACACTCGCTATAGCAATGCTACGTATATTGTTAGACTAACTTATAACACGCCCAATACTATCTTACAGAAATATGCTGTTCCACTGTGTTACTGAGCACGGGTTTTTAGCGATTACGATGCTATGCATGACATATGAGATAGTCTCCATGGATCTTCGGTGTTTAGATTTGTTCCCGGCATGCGAGCCAAAGTGGCGTGGCTGTGTCACCTTCTCGGATCACATCAACTTTGTCGGAGCCTTCCAAAAGGAACGCTGCGTAGCCTGGTGACCAGACCATCCAATGCAGGCAAGCCGTCATGCCGTGACACAACTTGGAGCGCTGTTGCTTGACTCTCGAGTTGTCATTGTTTGCTACACTGAAAGTAGTACCACCGAGAAGTGGAGATGTTTCAACTGGGCGGTGATTTATCGGCCAGGCGGTCGGTGCATCTCACGCTTCGCTCCGTGCTGCGACGAGCGCGGAAAAGTCACGGTCCACAGGGAAGCAAAGAGGCCATCATTGTGCCAATGGAGCTATCGGAGAATTCTGAATCACGATGATTGGAAGGCACACCCGTCGGACCGTGCTCAGTCTGCTAGGCATCAGATTTTCCATATCTTGGCTTTTTACCCAAACCAAAGATGCCGGGCATTGAAGGCGATGTTACATTTGTCACTGACAACCCTAAGTTAGTCACCGAAGTCACTTTGGATCAATCTCACCAGCCACGTTCCCTTTAGCATTGCTTCTTCATTTCTATTGCAGGCTAGTCCTGTCGGCTTCAAACCCTTTGGGTTGTACAGCGCGCCTGTCTTCCTCCACTAAGGTCACCTCATCGACTGTTGTTGAGCAGTGCCTTGACTGAAGCGGTATCATAGGCACGGATCATGGTACGTAACTATTCCGACTCAATCTTTGACTCCCGCTGCATGCAAACAGATGTTTAGTTCATCCTTGATGGCGATGTAACTCACCATATGGTCACCCTCAACTGCCCTTCGATTTTGAAATCGGTCATCAACATAGCCTGCATTGCGTGTTAGTGGTTTAGCATCGCAAATGTTTCCACCTCCCGTACCATATAAAGGGCCGGGGTTGGAGCAGAATTGATACAATACACACCATCCAAGCCCTTCTCTCCTAGACATCGACGCGTACTCACTCAACTTTTTTATTATATTCATTATTACCCATGACCTCCATCGCATTTTCTTCGCCCTTCGCCCCTGTCGATGCCATTCATGATTTGAAAGCTTCTCTCTCAAACTCAGCTACCCCCGAGACTTTGCTTGATGTTCTCTCTCGGGCTGTTCATCAATATCCTAATCACGAACTCGGATTTATCACCTCCTCCGCTCACGACTCTTCTATTCAAACCAAGACGTTCAGCGAATTCAACCAGTATGCACTCTCCCTTGCCAAGGCTATGCGTGCCTGGGGAAAGCCCGCTGGATCAGTCGTCGTTGTCTACCTCACTGAACATGAGGACAACATGGCTGCTGTGTGGGCCTGTCTGCTTGCTGGTTACGTGCCTTGCTTGCAGCCAGCCTTGAGTGCTCAGCAGGCCCACAAAGAAGGTCACGTCGCTCACATCAAGAATCTTTTCTCTTCGGCAACCTGGTTGACGAACGAGAGCGGGGCCGACCAAGTGCAGTCTATCTCCGGCCTCGACATCCATTTGCTCTCCGAACTGAAGGCTTCCGCCGGGACCTTGGATTGCACAGACTTTGCCGTCCACCGCCCCAGGCCGGACGACGAAGCTATCCTGTTCTTGACCTCGGGATCGACTGGTTTCTCCAAGGCTGTCGTACACACACACCGGACCATCATCGCTGCTTGTGATTCCAAGGGCCAGAGCTATGGGCTCACCTCGCAATCCAAGATCATGAACTGTGCGTTTCACGATGGTCTACTGCCAGATGGATGATGTACTAACGTAGAATCAGGGGTCGGATTTGATCACGTTGCCGGATCCCTCGAGATGCATTTCACGCCGCTTCTTTTTGGTGCCTCTCAGTTGCACGTTCACGCATCCGCTATCCTGTCTGATCCCTTGCGTTACCTTCGCTTGATCGAAGAAAAAGTTCGTGATTGGTGATGCTTCAGATTTCTCACGTCTAACTGTTATCTTCCCCTCACTTAGTCGATCGAAGTCGCCTTTGCGCCCAACTTTTTGCTCGCCAAGCTTACGCGCGATCTTGAGAAGCGTAGCGACCTTGTCGGTCAATTCGACCTCTCTTCCCTCAAACGCGTCAATAGCGGTGGTGAAGCGGTCGTCAGTGGCACTGCTGTCGCTTTCAGCAGAACCTTGAAAAACCTTGCGAAAAATGGCGATGCTTCGTTTGTCATTTCTGCTGGCTTCGGTATGACAGAGACCTGGTAAGCTGACTCGCCTATATCGTGGTGCTCTGCAATTTAAACTGGGATCATTACTTTCAGTGCTGGATGCATTTACGACTGCATTAATACCTTGACCACGCCTCCGGCGTACGAATTTTTGGAGCTCGGTGCACCCATTACCGGGTGCGAGATGCGCGTCGTGGACCCCCAAGACGGTGTTACCCCTCGTCCTGATGGACAGGGCGGAGAACTCCAAGTCCGTGGTCCAATGATCTTTGTTCGGTACTACAACAACCCCGAGGCGACGTCTTCCAGCTTCGTGGAGGGCGGTTGGTACCGCACCGGCGATGTTGGCATCATCGAAAACGGCAAGATGAGGTTGAGCGGACGTATCAAGGACACTGTCATCGTCCACGGTGTCTCATACGGCATTCCGGAATTGGAGACGCATCTCCAGACGGTCGAGGGTGTCACGCACTCTTTCCTCGCCGCCGCACCCTACCGTGCGCCGGGACAAGAGACGGAAGGATTCGTTGTTTTCTACTCACCTACGTTCGATCTCAATGGCGAAGATGCTCCTTCCAAGTTGTTCACCACCCACCGCACTCTCCGCGACATCTCCGTCAAGATGATCACTCTCCCACCCCAGCTCATCATCCCCATTCCCATTGAGCAAATGGAGAAGACCACTCTCGGGAAGCTTTCCAGGGCACGTCTCCTTAATCAGTTCAAGCAAGGCGGACTTGCCAAGCATATCGCCCGCGCAGAGGAGTTGTTGAGCATCGCTCGCGGTGCCAGCTTTGTTTCCCCCTCCACTGAGACCGAGAAGACGTTTGCTCGGATCTACGCCGACATCTTCAACCTCAATGTGAACGACATCTCAGCCAGCGAGAACTTCTTCGAGCTCGGCGGTACCTCCATCGATGTCATTAGACTCAAGCGTGAGGGCGAGTCCGCGTTTGATCTCCCCGAGATCCCGACCATCCAAATCCTCAAGCACCCCGTCGTTTCCAGCCTGGCCAAGTACGTCGACTCCTTGGTCTCCAAGGACGCAAGCACCGAGGAGTACGATCCCATCGTTCCTCTCAACCTTACCGGTAGCAAGACACCCATTTTCATGGTCCACCCCGGTGTCGGCGAAGTCCTCATTTTCGTCAACCTTGCCAAGTACTTCCAAAACGAGCGGCCTTTCTACGCCTTCCGTGCGCGGGGTTTCGAACCCGGGCACCCCTTCTTCGGTTCCATGGATGAGATGGTGTCCTCATACGCGGCAGCTATGAAGCGAACTCAGCCACACGGCCCGTACGCCATTGCTGGATACTCATACGGTGGTGTCGTCGCTTTCGAGGTCGCCAAGCGCCTCGAAGCCATGGGAGAAGAAGTCAAGTTCACCGGTCTGATCAACATCCCTCCCAACATCGCCGACCGGATGCACGAGATCGACTGGACGGGCGGTATGCTCAACCTCTCTTACTTCCTCGGTCTCGTGACCAAGCAAGACGCCAACGACCTCGCGCCGGCATTGAGGCCGCTCACGCGCAAGGAGCAGCTTGACGTCGTCTGGAAACTGTCTCCTCCCGAACGCCTGCTCGAACTCCAGCTCACGCCCGAGAAGCTCGATCATTGGGTGAACATCGCCGGCTCGCTGATCGAGTGCGGTAAGACGTACGAACCGGGCAGCTCCGTCTGTAAGTTCGATCATCCCGACTTTCCTTGAGGCCGCGCTGACATGCATGGTTTGATTTCCAGCATCGCTCGATGTCTTCTACGCCATCCCGCTTCGCGGAAGCAAGGAAGACTGGTTGAACAAGCAGCTCAAGCCTTGGGCGGAATTCAGCCGAAGCGAGCCCTCGTACACGGACGTCCCCGGGCAGCACTACACGCTCATGGACTTTGACCACGTGCCTGGTTTCCAAAAGATCTTCCGCAGCCGTCTTGAGGCGCGTGGTCTCTGAAACATGTTTTACTTCCGCTGTCGTTCGATCACGGTGTTGAAAAGGGTACATATTATTCTAATGTAATAGTCGCCATGTAATGTGCTACGCTCATAACGACTCGCATCATGCAAAGGCTACCCCATTTTTTAAATTCCTTTTCCTTTCCTTTCCAATCATCCATATATTATAGACACATCACTAACTGTGTAGAGCAATATCATTATTCTCAACCATGTGCATGAATTTTTGATAAGTCCAAACACCGAAAATGCCTCGAGCCCTGGCTTTCATACCAGCCAAAACGGACGTTTCACGACGCTTGGCATCACCATCATTTTGCTTATGTTCGTTTGAACATTATGTATCATCAGTTCGTGAGTTACACGTTATATACGTTATACGCGCATGTACCGTCGCCCCCTCGATGGGAAAAAGAAAAAGAAAAACAGAAAAAAAAGAAACGGAGTGTCCTTGTGTGATGATGATCAAAACAGCGATAATAGCATTGTAGCGAGTTGAAACCCACAAAGAAAAAAAAAGAAGACCCTCGAAAAAGGATGTCCCCATAAAAATCGGTAGTGGATGTAACCCAAATGACCAAGCGCGCGCGCAAAACGCCCTACGGCGATGCCCCACACTCGGCATTGAATATTGAATAGTCAGTTCTCAAATGGCGGACGCATGCGACGCAGCGCCGACCGGAATCGCCTCCAACAGCACCCGCAGCTCCCGGACACACTCGTGACACCGCGTATGCACTTCCTTGGCGTTCTCCAACAACGGTTTGATGTTCTCCGGCGTCATCGACAACTTGATCTCGGCAAGTCCCTGCGGATCGTCAAGCGGCGGTGGTGGTGGCGGCGCACTCCGTACGGACCCCGTCCGGCTGTTTCCCGGCAAGTGTCCCCTCGAAGGCGGTCGGTGTGGGCTTACCCGACGGAGCGCCACGGGGTTCTTGACCGTCGCCTCCGACGACCGAGCGGGTCTCTCCCCGTCCTCTACCTCTTCCACGTTCGATAGACGCGTCGAGCGCATTGGCCGGATAGATCGCGGAGACGCCTCCACCTCCATGCGCAGCACTTGCGCCACCTCCTGCCCACGACGCGGCGTCACTGGTCGATGCGTCGATCCAGGCACGTACCCGGACGGATACTCGGGGAGGAACGGCGACGTCTTGCCTTTGCGGCCCTTGATAGTCGCCGTGCCTTCGACCCCCAACGTCTGCGCCGCGCCGGCCAAGTCGATCGCCGATTCGATCCGGTCCCAGTCGTCTTCTCCTGTCATGTTACTCCCCCGGCTCGCACTTCGTACATCGCTCCGGCTGTCCTGCGACGACTCCCCGGTGGAAGAGGACGCTCCGCCCTTGTGCTTCTGTCCTATCCTGAAGATCGATGCAAGCGAAGGTCGTCGAGGCGACGATTTATGGTTCAACGCGGGCCCGCTGTAGGGTGAATTGACTGGCGCATCTTTCGTAGAGCGTACCGACTCGTTTCCAGCGCTCGTCTTCGGTCTGGGCGCACCGCACGCCCCAAGTTGTCTATGTGGATAATAATGCGAATAATGCGAGGAGTCGGTGCTAAGCGAGGCGGTCGAGAGGCCAGCGGGAAGAGTAGGCACCGGCGCTGTTGTCGCCTGCTCCGAATGACTTCGTTTCAGCATCTTCAGCATATCTCTCAACCCAGTCAGCCCCATCCGCCCGCTACGTCGTTTCTTCTTCACATTTTCCCCGCGATCTGCACCACGAGGTTCGGACTCTTCAGAAGGAAGCGTGACCGTGCTGCTCATCGCGTCGCCCCATCTCCAATTCTTGTTCACGTTTTCCTCGAGCAACGGTACGTCGTCGGCGGGAAGTTCGCCATTACTGAGCATATCCCGAAGGAGGACGAGCTGTCGTTGACTGAGGTCGTGCCGGCCTGTCGATGCGCGCCACGAGGGGTTGGAAGGACCGGCCGTCGACGACGTCGCCGATGTCGTTCCCCCGCTTACGAGTGCTGGTGGTGGTGGTGGCTTTGACTCTTCGCCTGAAAGCGTGACGGCCCTCTCGCGGTTCTTTCGAAGGTCGAGCTCTGCTTGCATGGACGTGGTTGGTGCTGAGAGGCTCGAAGACGGTCCGGTCGCCGGAGGAGACGCTGGAGCAGGTGCACCCCCACCGAGGTCAATCAACAACTCCGCGCACTCCCATGATACTTTATACTTGACGGTGATGGCATAGAACGTGGAAGCAAGATGTTTGTACTCTGAAAAGGAGCCTAAAGTATTTAGGGAAGTACTGGCAGGTGGAGACGTGTTGGAGCGAAGCCGAGAGCGCGGACGGACAAGACTGA
The DNA here is from genome assembly GCA_038089875.1 of Fistulinella prunicolor. Taxonomy (NCBI): domain Eukaryota; kingdom Fungi; phylum Basidiomycota; class Agaricomycetes; order Boletales; family Boletaceae; genus Fistulinella; species Fistulinella prunicolor. The sequence goes on from JBBPLP010000716.1 coordinate 8,166, forward strand.
ACACGTTGGGCGACGTGGGGCGAGACGGGGGGGCACTCTCGAGGAAAGTCAATACTTCTGTGGCTAGATGGTGGTACATTGATTGCAACTCCTTCAGTCCTGTAAAGTAGAGACACCATGTGATTAGAACCGGACAATGTCTGGACTGGAACACAAAGCGACTTACTATCGACGCTGATCGCAAACTCTCGCACCATCCCCAAGTCCCTCTTCAATCCGATCTGCGCCTGACTGATCCTTGCAGGAATCTTCAAATCACCCAACGAGTTTCGTCGCGGTACAGACACATTCGAATGGGGTGGATTAGGAACTTGTGTAGCACGGCCCAACGACGCTGACTGTGGCGATGAGGGCGTTTTAGGTGTTGCCTTACTCGGTGTCATCGGAGAGGTTGAGAGAGCGATTGGAGACATGGTCGTAGGAACAGGCGCGCTCATCGAGGTCATGATGGGCTCGTTGCCATCACTCATGTTCAGCTGTATCGAATGGGATGTCGAGACGCCGTTGATCGCCCGTGGCGGGGATGGAGGGTGTAGTTCGATGGGGGGTAACAAATCGGGCGTGTACGCTTGTGATCGCATCTGCATCCTCACATCCCCGTCTGCGTCCAGTTCGCGACCTTCATTATCGCCTGTCACATCCGGAAGTAAAACAGCAGGTCCGGGAGGCGTGTCCACGATATCAATAGAGGACCTCTTCTTCTTGTGTTTCTTGCCTACGAGGCTGATCTTGCGTACGCTGCCCATGAAACTCCTGGAACCTTCTTGAGACGGAAGGGCTGGCATCGGGGGAAGATGCTCGATACTCTCCGTAGGCGTGGGTGTCGAGAATACTCTTGAAGCTGATGCCCGACCGATGGAGGACCCGTACGACGCGTGTCTAGTACCGACAGACGCAAATCGGTTGCTCCCAGCAACGGCCACCAGAGCAGCGCCGTTGGGCACCTGCATCGACGTCGGCCGTCTGCCCAGCCCAACCGATGGTTTTCCCAGCCCTACCACGCCCGATGCTGAAGACGACCCATCGCCCGTGAGCTCCCCGCTGCTCGCTTGTTCGAACGGTACACCGCTTGCTTTCCGCTTCGCCAACTTTGTACTCTTGCTCGGCGTCGTAGGCACTTGCCCGGCTCCCCCGCTCCCACCCACACCCCAAGGTCTCAATTGTGCCTGATCTAGACTCTTTTCGTGTTTGAGTTCAGCGTGTCCCGGCGGCGGAGACCCAGCCCCATAATGGGCGCCGCCAGGACGAAAAAACCAGGTAGAGCGCGATCCACCCAAGTTATTGGAGTTGCGACTCCGGCTGGAAGACGCTTGTGCGGGTACCTGTTCCAGAGCGCTGGGAGGACGGGGCATGCCCTCTTCGTCTATGATAGCGCTGCTTGACGCGCCCATTTCCCGCATAACCACTTCCACAGGACCCGTACTGGCTCTTTTCCTCCGGGTGCCCCATTTCTTAACGGAACCGATACGTGACAAGAGCGGCGTTTTGGAACCCCCAGGGGTAGTGTCCAGCGAGGAAGAAAGCATCATCATAGGCGGAGAAGACGTTCGGTCTCTTTCGGGGGTTGAAGGCGGCAACGGAGGAGATGACGAATCGCGGTGTTCTTCAATGAGTTCAAAGACATTGTTTTCCATATTTGGTGGCCGGGACTTTTTACGAAGACGCCGCCGTTCACGTTGGGGGGGAGAAGGAGGAAGCATGGCGAGCGACGAGGCGCCCGAAAGGACGAGATGCGACGTGGAATTGAAGTGTCCGATCGAGTTCCGCCCCGACGTCGTTGGTATCGAGAACACCGAGACGGTAGGCGAGCGGGGAAAAGGCTCGATGGGCGGGGAGAGGGTATGAGGAAGGGCCGGTACAGGAGGCGGTGGCGAATAGCGCAAACTTGTATGAGACTGAGAATTTGAGGAACCAAGACGAATCATAGGTGCCGTTCGCGAGCGTGCAGTCACAGTCTTGTCCTCTTCCTTGTCCTCCGAGAATCCAAAATCGACCTCGTCTTCTTCCTCGGAAGAATCGGCATATGCCTCTCGACGCGTCCGCTTCGTCATGGGGGTGTTGTCATTGTCATTCTTACTGGACGATGTGGCGCTTGTCGGATCCATATGGTCGTCAAAGTCGTCATCCCAGTTTTCAGGCTCGGCGACAAGTTTCGGGCGTGGCGGTGTGTGATAAGAGTGGCGGGTTCGGAGCATATGAGCGTGATGGTGTTGAAACGCATGATGAGAGGCTCGATGAGCATGACGACGTCGACCGGGCGGCGAGTCGGCCTTGTCCTCGAAATCATCGTCCCAGTTTTCTGCTTGTGCCTGCGTACCCCCGTGCTTAGTTGGTGTAGATGGACCGGGTTCCGCCCAGTTACCGAGTCTGCTGGTGATACCGCCCATGCCTCCTCCCCGGCTGCTTCCCGCCACTGGCGCCTTTGGGGACGGCTGCCTCGGTCCGTGATCATCTGCATCCCAGTCTTCTGAGAAGTGGGACAATGCGACGGATTGGCGAGGTTCGAGGGTGGAACTCATCACTGGTTCGGCTTTCTTGGCATCTGGTTTTGAACTGTTGTTCGAGTTGCTCTGACTGAACTCAAAGTCATCGTCCCAGTTCTCTGAAGAGACCGCTGGACATTGGATAGAGACGATCAGGGAGCGCCGGCGAAACGAGTTGGTTAGCAACCGAGCACGACAAGTGGTGGCGGCACGAGACACACCTGGCGCCTGAGACATGGCACGTCAAGAAAGGGCGACGACTGCGTCGAGCTCGCCGCACCCGTCGATGATGGCCGTACAAAGCAAAGAGGCTCTTGGTCGTCGTCGTTGTCAATGTTGGTAGTGTCGAAGTCACGGAGGTGTACGTTATGAGGACCTCGGCGCTGTTTGCCCATGTTGGTACATTTTTTAACCTTTGTTCTTTCAAACCTTTTCTTCTCCTGGAGACAAGTTTCAACACGTTCTATTCCTTGCAACGTTACAAATACAACTCGGTTCAAGTAAAAATACACAAAACATTCCAAAGTTTACCGTTTAGAACATATCTACTAGCCCAGCCCCTATCAGTGAAGTAAGAAGGACGGGAATGCAATCTGTATGTCTTGAAATATGTCCCAGTGATTTATGAGCGAGATATATCCACGATTGAATAAAGAGTGTTTAATTAATTGATTTTGTTGTATTTTTCCCCTCCAGCACCGCCACCTATTAGTGAGAGTGCAGGCGATGCGAGTGGGTCAATAGGTTGGATGTCGCAGACTGTGGCATGCCAACGAGAGGTTTGCGGTGGAATGCGAGTGAGATAGGGCGTATGGAGATCCGGGACCATGGTGAGGCGGATCCTTGTGTGATGTGCCGTATTGGGCGGGGAAGAACTTGTTTGCGGGCTGTAGCGGGCTTCGAGAAGATGGAGCAAGGCGCGATACCCGAATGGTGTCCTGAGGGCCAAACGGGGTCATGTCCGCGCGGGGCGATGAGACATATGGACGACGTCGGGGGGAGTGCTGAGGTGGGAAGGTGGGCGAATGCAAGGGCGTGCGCATGTCGCAGGGGTCAGGAGTGGGCGGAAAGTCGTCTATCTCTGCACAGGCGAGTTTTGGCGTCGGCTCTTCGACGGCCTGCAGCGTGGCGATGAGAGTTTCAAGAACGACATGGACGTGGGGAACGTACCCAAGGATTGGTGACGAGTGGAACTGGATAGCGAGACCACGAGAGACCATCGAGGTCGCTGAATTCTGTCTTGACGGACTCGAAGGAGAGGTAGAGCGCGCGATCGAGGTCCTGTAGGAGAGTGAGCATGCAGGATAGGAGTACTTAACGGTGGTTGCACCTCTGGCATGACGAGCGCTTCTTGCTCCCACTGGAGTTGTTCGAGTTCGAGCTGTCTCAGTCGTTCCATGCGAAGTTTGCCTCGGTCTGTGGTGAGCGGTGACTGCATGATGAACGTACGAACGAGAGCAGTATTAGCAGTGCAATCTAAATCTATGCAAAACAAAAGACGAACGGCATCTTCCGATCTCAATTCAGACGAACACGTTCACAACCAGTCCACAACCACATCGACGCCATTCTCCTCCTCCTCCTCCTCCTCCTCCTCGTCCGTGACAACCAGTAGCTGAACGCGTCACGTTACGCGTGACATCACGTGTGTGACACTACGCGATCAAACTCCGCTTAAAAAACAAACGCAACGCGTCCGTTGAACGCGCCGCTCCTCCTCCTCCTCCTCCACGAACTCGCCCGCCATGCTCGAAGCCAAGTTAGAGGAAGCCGCTCTTCTGAAGCGTTTGCTAGACTGTGGGCACCTACTCTAGCGAATGGTACTGTCACACTAAACCTTGCCTTTGTTCAGCCATCAAGGAGCTGGTGACCGACGCCAATTTCTCCTGTAGCGAGGAGGGCATCGTACGTTCCCACCGTCCTACCACCTGGCTTGACTGTTCATCTTTGCGTCAAAGAACCTTCAAGCGATGGACAACTCTCACGTCGCACTCGTCGCCGTGAACCTCGAGGCTTCAGGTTTCAAAAGGTTCCGCTGTGACCGCCCCATGCCGCTAGGCGTCAATCTGAACTCCCTCACCAAAGTACTCAAATGCGCAAAAGACGACGACATCTGCATCATCAAGGCCACAGACGATGCCGACGTATTGAACCTCGTGTACGAAGCAAAGAGTACGTAGCCTGTTCGCTCTTTTCATTCGCTCACGCGACCTCGTTTCATAGATTCCGATAGAATCGCCGAATATGACATGAAACTCATGGACATCGACGCTGAAAACCTTAGTATTCCTGACACGGAGTACGATTCACGCGTCACAATGCCATCTGGCGAATTCTCTCGCATAGTCCGAGATCTGTCTCTCCTCGGAGAATCTGTGCGTATCGAGGTCTCCAAGGAAGGCGTGCGATTCGCGAGCGAGGGCGAAGCAGCTAATGGGAGTGTATTGTTGAAACAAACCGAGGCAGCGAGAGAGAAGTATGAAAACTACGGCAAGGATGACGACGAGGTCAAGGGAGAGGAAGAGGAGGACGAGGAGGAAGAGAAACCCAAGAAAAAGAAGATAAAGAAGGAAAAGGTCAAGAGGGAAGAAAAGGATGACGACGTCGAGATGGAAGGCGAAGACGACGAGGGAGAATTCAAGGCGAAATCAGACGACGAAGGCGAGGAGGAGCAAGAGGACGAGGACGAGCCAAAGAACAAGAAACGAAAAAAGGCCCCGGCAAAGGTAGCTCACCATTGTTATATGTGGAATTGAATCTGATGAAACGCGTAGAACGGTCAGCCATCGAAAAAGGTCAAAAAATCGGACGAAGTACCTTCAGATGGCGGCGTATTTATCGAAATGAATCAACACGTCTCCCTAACATTTAGCTTAAAATACCTGGTCAATTTCTCCAAGAGCTCGTCGCTGTCGAACACGGTGCAACTGATGATGAGCAATGATGTCCCCCTTCTGGTCAGTACAAACGACTTTGGCGTCGATTAAAACCTTGTTCACCTTTTCCTAGGTATCGTACAAATTCGGACAAGGGGTCATAAAGTACTATCTAGCACCAAAAATCGGAGAGGACTGAACTGAGTGGGTTATGGACGTTCTATTCTCTCGCTGTTTGGATATCGTCGTGTCTCTATATACGCACCCCACACTTGTCTTGTATCTCTTGCAATATCCGATTCTCTTCCCTTCCAACCAGCAGCTCGTCTGTCTGATAACGTCTAGAAAGCAGAGAGTATACATAAAGCTGAGATCATCGGATATACATGAACATGCAACGGAAGTGTGGACGCAGATGGAAAAAGATAACAGCGCTAACGGGCACAAGCAAGCGTCCCCCTCTTCCCG
>JBBPLP010000717.1:0-11095 GCA_038089875.1 Fistulinella prunicolor
TTTCTGTGCAACAGTGCCAAACATGATCAGAAAGCATGCCTAGAATAATTTTAGTAGCTATCTAGGCCAAGGGAGCTCATACCAAGCACTAGATATTGTTACAGCCAGTCCTGACCTTTACCCCTATACTTTCTAGACTTAGTCATTTCTTGATGAAACTCCTTATCTTATCTTATCTCGGCAAGTCCCGAGATCTTTTTCTTTTCTTATCTTTCTGTTGCCACAGAGCAGGCTAGAAACTAACCTTGTAAGGTCACTCTTGTGGCAGTGGCACTTCCATATATGAAAGTCTGGCTTCCCCTTTAGAATCTCTTTCTTGGTCACTTGTGGCTTGCAGCTAGATCACATTACCTGTGTGCTTGCAGCCTTCTCTTAATCTCCATGCTGTGTAGGGCTATGCTCAGCTATGCCAATGCTTCTTTCCTTCTCTTCCATATGATGCTGCGCATTCCTATGCTTGGCTGTGCCATAGCCTTGTCATATCCACTGCCTCAAGTGCAGCATGCATTTTAATGGACTTTATGTACTAGAACATTCCATGTACAGCCTTGACGGTTATAGTATTATATCGGTAGATCCTGTACAAACATGTACAAACAGTAGGATAGTATATAAACCCTCCGGATTCAAGTTTGGTTTCCCCAGTCTTGTTCTCTTGGAGTTTTCCCATTGAGACAATCTCTTGGCCTGACAAGCCTACTCTCACCTAGTATCAAGTTGCCTGTTACGTTTCTATGCCTCTATCTCTTTTTTCCTCTAACTCTTGTAGCCTTTGCCGTTCGAGCCCCACTTAGGCCACTCCTTTCTTTGGTTTATTTTTGCTTATGCATTCCTGCTTATTTAGTGCTTACTCATGCGCAGTTGTATTGCTAAGGGTATGTGTCAGCACTTACTCATTTACGCTTACTATTCCAATGAGTCATCGTTCTTCGCAATTCTATCACATTCTATTGATGACTTACTTTGCTCGTCATCACTTCCCCTTTTATACCTACTTTACCTGCCCTGAACTATGGCTCTATGTATATAAACCCGTCAATACCCTCAATGTACCCTAAGTTAGACCTACCAGAATCTAGCTCATACATTGTCCTCTCTGGTCCTCGTATCTTTGAGTCTTCGTCGTATTCTTGAGTCGATGCTCCTTGATAAATCTTCAAACGACGAACTCCCTCGTTGTAATCTTTGAACAGCTTGCCTAACAAGCTATATCCTTGAACCTAGCTGTCCTCTTCAGGGGCTAGTAGTTGTGTGACGACACCACGACATCCTTGAACCCTTGAAACCTTTGAGCACCCTCTGGTCTCTACGCTAGCTACATAGCAAGTGTAACAAAAGATCTAACTTCTTTGAGACCAGCTACTCTCACGTAAGCCCACCATTTCCTACCAACGCCCCAGAAACCCTTGACCCTTGACCTCGAGCCACCCTTATGGGTATCGAGAACAGGAGCAAGACACTTCCGAAACCTCCAATGAACCACAGCCACTTGACAACCCTTTGAGCTGGCAAGAAGAACCTCTGAACTGCTACAGTGATGTCCGTATCCCAGAACCTGCACAAGAACAGGAAGCCCAGGACTTAGCTCACCAGCTCAGTCATTCTCTGAACATCCCTTATGTCCCCACTCCACCATTGCCTATGCCTATCACTAGGCAATCCATGTTTATCCTTCCACCACCACCACTCACACCCGCCCCAGCTATGTCCCAAGCCAATGACAAAGAACGACACCTCAGTGCTCCTGATTCCTTCAATGGAGACTTCGCCAAAGCTCAAAACTGGCTCTCCCAAGTACAAGGATATCTCCTTATCAATGCTGATATCTATGACACCAAAGACCGAAAGGTCACCTTCACCCTCTCCTACATACATAAAGGAGGGATCTGTGGCCACCTGGGCCACCACCTACCGCAATGCTGCCCTCGACGCCATCCCACAGACGTTCAGCTCCCTGAACTCATTCATCACCAAGTTTACAGAGTCATTCATCCCAGCCACCACCCAAAACGATGCTATTACCTGGCTCGCCACTACCCACACAGAACAACAGTCTGGAGAACCACTCTTGCAGACTATCTCTTGCCACAACAACCTTTTCCACCAAAAGGTTGCCCTCACCAAATCTACAGACCAACACATCCTGATCACCCAGTATGCTATCGGTATCCCGAAGCAAATTTGCCGCAATATCTATCATATGACCACAGTGCCTACCACCCTCAAAGAGTGGATGGCAAAAGCCCTTGAACTTTAGTCCCATTGGAAGCAATCGCTTGCCATGGACAAATATGCCGCTCTCCCTGCCAAACAAAGAGCTCCTCCCCTAATCACCCGATCCTCGACTTCTACCTGAGATCCCGATGCTATGGATATAGATTCCATATCTTTCCCCTCAAAACTTACCCCCAAGGAGTGCAAGAAATGCACTACTGAAGGATGCTGCTTCAAATGCAGAAAACCTGGACACCACGCTGACAAGTGCATGGTCCAATTCCCCAAGAAAAACAAGACAGTCCAACAGGTGACCTCAGCCAAAGAAGACCTCCCAAAGATGGAGACTATTGACAATGACAATGATGACCTCATGGTCTGTCGCATCAACTTCACCCGTCCAAAGAAGGATTTTTAAAACGGAACTCTCAACCGATGTGAGATGTTCCTTCTGTACAACATGTAGATGTACCACTAGTTCCTGACACCATGGAAATTGCAATTCAAGTCTTGAACTCATCTCACATGTTGAAAACCATTGACACCTGCACCCTCATTGACAGCAGCACTGATATCTCTCTTGCATCGATTGGGGCTTCGCCAAACACAATCGACTTCCCCTCACCTGCCTCGAGAAACCCCTCTGCATCCACAACCTTAATCAACAACTCACCGCAAAAGGAGGGGTATGCTTCATCTCTGAACTCTTCATCAGAATCGAAGGGATCACCCACAAGGTCCACTTCTATGTCATGGACTGTGGATGCCAAAACATCATCCTTGAAGTGCCATGGCTCCAATCTGTCAACCCCTCAATCAACTGGAAGGACCAGACCATCTCCCTCCAGGAATCCACTGACCAATCCTGCGAACTCTATGAGACCTATGCTGCCAACATAGAGAAAAATGAGAAGCACTTCCCTAAGTACTCTCCCACCCCACGATGTCCCAAACACATCAATGTGGACGCTATCACCAATGCACACCTCTTTGATTACCTAGACGAGGAATCTGAACAGCAGTTCCTCACTCACACAAAAGAAAATCACTCACTTAACCGCATCATGTGCTGCGAAACTCGCTTTATCCCCATCTCTAATCCCTGCATTGCTGCCCTGACCAACTCCATCACCCTCACCATGGCTGCAGAAAAAGCCAAACCTAAGAAAACTCTTCCGCCCGAATACTCTGACTTCATGGAAATATTCTCCAAGAAAGCCACCGACCATGTTCCTTCCTTGTGGCCTTACAACCACGAAATCAACCTCGATGACTCTTTCTTGCCCAAAGTGGGCAAACTCTACTCCCTCTCTCCCAATGAGAAAAAAGCCATGGAAGCTTTTATCGATGAAGACATCGCCTCAGGGAAGATTCGCCCCTTGAATTCCCCACAGGCCTCACCGTTCTTCTTCATCCATAAGAAGGATGGTGTACATTGTCTGTGCCAAGATTATTGATATCTTAACGAACACACTATCCATGATGCCTACCCACTTCCTCTCATCTCTGACCTCCTTGACAAACTTGGTGATGCCAAGGTCTTTACCAAGTTCAACATTCGTTGGGGGTACAACAATGTCCGCATCAAAGATGGCCATCAGTGGAAGGCTGCATTTATTACCCACAAAGGACTCTATGAACCAACGGTCATGTTCTTTGGGCTCACCAACTCGCCTGCCACGTTCCAACACTTCATGAGTGACTTCTTCTGAGACATGATTGCCAAAGGATGGCTCATCATTTACATGGACAACCTTCTCATCTTCTCTCCTAATGAAACAATGCACACAGAACGAACCCGTCACATTCTAGAACGTATGAAGGATCTTGACCTTCACCTCAAACTCGAGAAATGTACCTTCGCCGCTCCTGAGGTCGATTACCTCAGAATGATCATCAAACCTGGCCAACTCACCATGGACCCCATCAAGCTCAATGGCATTGCTGCATGGCCTGTTCCTGAAAAGCTCAAGGACGTCTGTTCCTTCCTTGGCTTTGCCAACTTTTACTGATGATTTATTCTGGACTACTCCTCCGTCGCCCACCCTTTCATCAACCTCACAAAGAAAACTTCCCTGTGGGAATGGTCCCCCATATGTCAACAATCCTTCAACAAACTCAAGGCCCTCTTTCCAGCCAAACTTGTCCTTCACATCCCTGATCACTTCGCCCTGTTTGCCATCGCCACTGACACCTCCAAGTACGCGTCTGGAGGAATCCTCCTCCAGACCGACGCTAATGGCAATTGGCACCCTTGCTCTTATCTCTCCCAGTTCTTCTCCCTAGCGGAATGTAACTATGATATTTATGACTGCAAACTCCTTACGGTCATCCATGCCCTTAAAGCTTGGCACCACTACCTTCACGGCGCAGCACACCCAGTCCAGGTCTTCACTGACCACAAAAACCTGACTTTCTTTCGTTCCGCCCAAACTCTAAACCACTGCCAAGCCCATTGGCTCCTCAATGTTGCAGATTTCAATCTCAGGATGATTCATGTTCCTGGCAAACTTCTTGCCAGCCCTGATGCTCTCTCCCACCGCCCAGACCTCCTTTCCCCTGATGCCTCCAATAATGAAGGGGTTACCCTCCTACCTCCCTCCATGTTCATCAGCATCATCGATGGCACTCTTGCCAACCTCATTGCCACCCATTCCAAGGAGGACCCCTTCATCCTCAAGGCTATCAATGCCATGGGTTCCGATGCCCCTGCCTTTCTCTGCTCCTGCACCTCCGATTGGAACTACACTGACAGCATTCTTACATTCCAAAATCACATCTACATATATTCCCCCCGACTCTGATCTCCATCGATTGGTTATTGCCCATTGCCATGATCACGAGACCGCTGGTCATCCCAGTTATCTGAAAACCTGTCAACTCATCGTTGCGGAGTTTTGGTGGCCTGGCCTGGCCCAATTCATCTGTTCTTACATCCTTGGCTATGCCACGTGCCAGCAAAACAAGTCCAACATCCACCCAACCATCCCTGTGCTCACTCCCATTTGCTCCTCTTGCACCTGCCCGTTCCAGCAGGTCTCTTGTGACCTAATCACCAATCTTCCTCTCTCCCATGGCTTTGATTCCCTCCTGGTGGTGGTCAACCATGGGCTTACTAAGGGGGTGATTCTTTGCCCCACGAAGAAAACCATCACTGCTGAAGGAATTGCCACCCTTTTTTTCCTTAAAGTATACACCCAATTTGGCCTCTATGACAAAATCATCTCCATTCGAGGCCCCCAATTTGCATCCACCTTCACTAAGAAACTCAGCAAACTCCTGAATTACTCCCTTACTCTCTCCACCACTTACCATTCACAAATGGATGGAGAAACTGAACGCATCAACCAAGAGGTTGAAACCTACCTCCACATCTTCTGTGGAAACCACCCATCCTCGTGGATGGAACTCATCCCATATGCAGAGTTTGCCCACAACCACTGCCCTCACTCTGTCACAGGGCAATCCCCATTCTTCCTTATGATGGGATATGAATCCCAAGCCCTTCCCTCAGTTATTCCTGATATGTCTATCCCTGCTCTGGAATCCCGCATGAAAACCCTCACCGCCGCTCGCAACAAGGCCCTCATGGCCCACAAACTCGCATGCCAAGCCATGGTGTCCTGCAATCACTGCTCCTTTACCCCTTTTGCCAAAGGAGACAAGGTCTGGCTTGAAGCCCGGAACCTGAAACACTTCGTGACAGACCCCAAATTCACACCAAAAAGGGAAGGACCCTTCATTATCTCTGACGTCCTATCCCCGATCACGTACCACCTCCGTCTACCCAATATGTGGAAGATCCACCCCGTGTTCCATGCCTCCCTCTTATTGCCCTATCGCAAAAACCCCGTCCACAGCCCGAACTTCCCCTGCCCAGCACCTGACCTTATCACGGGAGAAGAAGAATACGAAATCAAGAAGATCATATAATATTGCAGAACCCCATCATCCCATTCCTTCTTGATCCAATGGAAGGGATACTTGGCAGAAGAAGATTCCTGGGAACCAGAGCAGAACCTGAAACATTCAAAGTCCCTCCTTGACGATTATAAGAAGTGTCACCCCTCCACTTTCCCCTCTTCAACCCGCTCTCCCACTATCTCTCACATCCACATGTCTATCAGTCCCACCTCTCCTCTCACCACTGCCCTGCCCCCCTCACTGCTCCTCCTGCCCCGTCGTCCATCTCTGACCCCTCCTTGCTACCACCCTCCACCATCGACATTCCCTCTTCCCCTTTTGGGGATAACAAAGACTCCCACTCAGACATTGCCCATGTCCTGTGGGACACCACCACCACCTTCGAGAAGTACCTAAATCCATGCAACTACATATGTCACTTCCATCACTCCCTCCCACATCAGAAACATTCCTTTTGTCAACCAAATTTCTTCTCCTCATCCTGTGCCTGCTGTGGATGTGCCTCCTCTTGCCCACTCCTTCATCAAACCAATTACGGAAACGAAAGCAACCCACCTCTGACGATTGTTGAAGCACACCACCATCCGCTGCACCATCGACGCCCACGTCAATATGAACTCCACCTATCACCACCTCCTTACCACATGGCTCCTCACCCAGACCGCTATCCAGATCATGTATACTTGGCAACCTCCTATCCCTCTCGCTGTTGGCGACTCCACACTCCACGCAACAATAGAAATCCTTGAACAACAGCTGCTTGAAGCAATGTACCAAACAAAATTTGATGATTTTGCTGAAGACGTCCAATGTTATCATCTGGTGATGACATCCTCTCCTTCCGCCTCCTCCTCCCCATTGGACCCTGAGACTCTTGCAGTTGCCGAATGAGTCGACAACTGGTGGACCAGCTATGAGGGAAAAACTCCTATCCCTATAAGCCACCCTCGTTACAGAGAAGCATACTTCACATGCTCATGCTTGGGCCATGTCCGGATTAATTGTCATTTCTATCATTGTCCCCTCTGCCAACAATCTGCTCCTGGCCACATACAGTCCTGCTGCCCTCTCTGAACTTGCCAACATGCTCGTTCTCCTCCACCTATCATCATCTCTCCCATCTTCTCATGTTGATCAACAGCATCATCATCGTCTTCTATCATGCCTGCATCGCCCATCCCTGCTCCCTGACCACAATGTGTGGTCACTATGTCCTTCCGTATGCACCCTTATGGGGCTCCTCATCGCACTCGCCACCCTCACTCCCCTTCCCCTGGTTCCCTTGACCATGAGGACATCTGGGATAATACGGCCTATGCCAACACCACCAGTTCACCCACCAGGTTCATTGATCTGTAAAAGATGTCTACATCATGGACTTGACCCCTAGTATAGGGGTAATGTTACGTTTTTATGCCTCTATCTCTTTTTTCCTCTAACTCTTGTAGCCTTCACCGTTTGAGCCCTGCTTAGGCCACTCCTTTCTTTGGTTTATTTTTGCTTACGCATTCCTGCTTATTTAGCGCTTACTCATGCGCAGTTGTATTGCTAAGGGTACGCATCAGCGCTTACTCATTTATGCTTACTATTCCAATGAGTCATTGTTCTTTGCAATTCTATCGCATTCTATTGATGACTCACTTTGCTTGTCATTACTTCCCCTTTTATACCTACTTCACCTGCCCTAAACTATGGCTCTATGTATATAAACCCATCAATACCCTCGATGTACCCTAAGTTAGACCTACCAGAATCTAACCTCATACATTGTCCATCTGGTCCCTGGATTTCTCTAAGTCTTTGTCGTACTTCAAGTCAATGCTATCCTCCATGCCCTCGAGGCTATCTTCCATGCCCTCGAGGCTATCTTCCATCACAAGGATTCATTACGAGCTCTCCTTGTTTCAATCGACCATTGCTCACCATAGCACACCACCTACTACACTTCCCTCTTGAAGCTGTCCACCTTGAGGCCCTCTGGTTATATGCTAGCATCTGTGCAAGCATAACAATGTACAGATAAGCAAGAATAAAGCAAGAAAAGGAATAGCCTAAGCAGGGCTCAAATGGCGAAGGCTATGAGAGTCAGAGGAAAAGAATAGGAGTATATAGAAGAAACGTAACATTATCCCTGTACTAGGGGTCAAGTCCATGACGTAGACATCTACAAATCAATGAACCCAGTAGGGGAACTGGTGGCATTGGCATAAGCTGAGTTATCCCAAACATCTTCCTGGTCAAGAGGGTCAGGAGAAGGAGAGCAAGGGTGGTGAGCGCAATGAGGAGCCCCATGAGGGTGCATATGGAAGGAGGTGGTGACCATGCATTGTGGTTGAGGAGCCGGGATGGGCAGTGCGGGGATTGAAGACAAGGTCAACGATGCAGTGGATCGCTGAGACAAGGCAGGAGAAACAATGACAGGGGGAGGAGAGCGGGCATGTTGAGGGTGAGTATGGAGTGAGCAGCAGGATTGGACATGACCAGGTGCCAGCTGGCAATAAAGAGGGCAGTGATAAAAATGGCAGTTGATGCGTACGTGGCCCAGTCATGAACACATGAAGCAGGCTTCTCCATAATGGGGGTGGCTCATAGGGATTGGAGCATTCCCTTCATAGCCTGTCCACCAGTTGTTGACCCTTTCAGCAATGGTGAGGGTCTCAGGATTGAGCAGGGAAGAGGAGGCAGATGAGGAGGATGTTGTTGCCAGGTGGTACTGCTGAACATCTTCAGTGAAGTCATCGAATTTGGTCTGGTGCATTGCTTCGAGGAGCTGCTGCTCAAGAATTTCTATGGTCACATGGAGTGTGGAGTTGCTGATGGCGAGTGGGATGGGAGGCTGCTGGGTATACATGATCTGGATGGCTGTCTGGGTTAGCAACCAGGCAGTGAGGAGGTGGTGGTAGGCAGAGTTCATATCAATGTGGACATCGATGGTGCAGCGGATGGTGGTGTGCTTTAGCAATTGTCGGAGGTGGGTTGCTTTCATTTCCATAATTGGTTCGATGAAGGAGTGGGCGAGAGGAGGCACATCCACAGCAGGCACAGGATGAGGAGAAGAAAGTCAGTTGATGAGAGGAATGTTTCCAATATGGGAGGGAGTGATGGGGGCGACATAATCGCATGGATTCAAGTATTCTTCAAAGGTGGTGGTGGTGTCCCACGGGGCATGGGTGATATCCGAGTGGGCATCTTCGTTATCCCCGAAAGGGGGAGAGGGAATGTCGATGGTGGAGGGTGGCAGTGAGGAAGGAGTGGAGATGGAGACAGTGTAGGGGGTGCAGTGAGGGGTGCAGTGATGACAGGAGCAGTGGCGAAAGGAGAGGTAGGACCGATAGACATTTGTATGCTGGAGATAGTGAGGGAGTGGGTTGAAGAGGGGAAAGTGGAGGGATGATGTCTCTTATAATCATCGAGGAGGGACTTTGAATGTTTTAAGTTCCACTCTGGTTCCCAGGAGTCTTCTTCTGCCAAGTATCCCTTCCATCAGATCAGGAAGGAACGGGATGATGGGGTTCCACGATGTCATATGATCTTTTCAATTTTGTACTCCTCTTCTCCAGCGATAAGGTCAGGTGCCAGGCAGGGGAAGTTAGGGCCATGGATGGGGTTTTCACGATAGGGCAATAAGAGGGAAGCATGAAACATGGGATGGATCTTCCACGTTTTGGGCAGACGGAGGCGGTATGTGATCAGGGATAGTAAAACAACCAAAATGGCAGAAAGAACCAAACTAAACCTCAAAAGGTAATGGTGGTAGTAGCCTTTACCAAGAGCAGGCTAAAGGAATCCCCTAGGCACTAGGAGGGAGAACTTCTGTATTGCACTAGGCAAGTGCTACTTCACAGTAGGGGAAGGACTTTGAAAAGATCAAGAATGGAGAACCATTCCTGAGTCGTCTAGGTCTTATATACTAATTACTTATGTGTCCATGTATACATCTAATCTATAGATAATGTCTGTAGAAGGGAAGATAACATGCACCCAAGGCATATAAGGCTGTGGACATGCACATTATGCATGTATCAATGATATAAGAATCAGAGACATGCTGCAAGCATGCTTATCAAGGGATAGGCTGTGGCATAGCCAAGCAACCATGAAAGAAAGACAATATCCTCAAGGCATTAGAATGGAAAGGAAGCATACCAGTGCTTTAGTAATTGAACACACTACAAGCGCATGTATAATAGAAGAGAAGTGCGCAGCACTTCTGTGACTAGGCATAAGAGATCGCAGATCTCTATGAGACAGGGGTTATGAGGTGTAGCCTTGGGACATGGGATCTAGCCTGGATCATGTGACAAGTCACGTGATCCTACTTCAAGGAAACGTCTAAGTCTATCAAGGACTCATGAGTAGTCATCAAGACTAAGGAAAGTCAAAAATGATAGAATAGGGGCTGGGCTACAATTGTGTTCATAACAAATAGGATGTCAGAGATAACAAAGGGTCCTTCCTATTTTGGTGCAAACTTGGGATCTGCCATGAGGCATTTCAGGTTCCTGGCCTTAAGCCAGACTTTGTCTCCCTTAGTGAAAGGGGTGAAGGAGCAGTGGTTGTGGGATGCCATGGCTTGGCATGCGAGTTCATGGGCCACAAGGGCCTCATTGCGAGCAGTGATAAGAGTTTTCATGTGTGTTTCTAGTGTGGAGATAGAAGTGTCAGGAATCACCAAGGAAATGGCTTGGGGTTTGTACCCCATCATCAAGAAGAATGGGAATTGCCCAGTAATGGAGTGGGGGCGGTGGTTGTGGGTGAATTCGGCGTGTGGAATGAGTTCTGTCCAGGAAGATGAATGGTTTCCACAGAAGATGCAGAGATAGGTTTCAACCTCTTGGTTGACACATTTGGTTTCTCCATCCGTTTGCAGATGGTAGGCAGTGGAGAGGGCAAGGGAGTAGTTCAGGAGCTTGCCAAGCTCCTTAGCGAAGGTGGATGCAAATTGAGGACCTTGATC
>JBBPLP010000718.1:0-13980 GCA_038089875.1 Fistulinella prunicolor
ATCGGATAGAATGGGATGCTGAAGAAATTAATGTCCTTGCTATGGATGGATCGTCTGCCCTTTTACTAAGTAATCTCCTATCTGTTCATGCTGTCGACATTCCTGGGGTGGTATAATGGAGTAGACAGGTTGGTGTGAGCTTGTGTGAATGTATTCCTAGCTGTCAATATCGCATAGTGGATGATGAAATTCTGCAGAGTGTAACATATTTACAGTCCGACAGTTACATCCGAGTCATGATAAATTTCTGTTCGACAGCTGCTCCACCCGATACCTCCTTGTCTACTTGCATACCTTGTCTGTGCCCGTGTCCGGCCCGTATCTGCCGCCCATCTCCCCGCCCAGACCTAGACCAACCAATCTATCATAGACCTGGAGGCCGTCGTTGGCGTCAGCACACGTTCCAGGGGGCGGGGGATGGTCACACAGGTCGAATCCTCGCTCGATATCGATGGGGCCGTCCCTGAGAAGACACTCGTTCAGAGCCTGGCCTCGATTCATGGTGCGATCGAAGAGCTACTCGCTCAACGTCGCGCACCGCCATCTCGTGCGTGCATCTTTCTCTATGTACATGTGCGATGTGACTCGGTTTATCTGATAGATCTACCCGGAGGAAATGTCGATGCCACCATTGCCATTACCACCCTCTGTGAATCTGACAGGACAGGCATCCTTCCGGAATTCACCGATCAGTCATGAATCTGCCTCATTCGCTACATATCCACCACAATCTGCTTCTACCATTCATTACTTTCCCCGGCGCCCGTACCACAGTCTAGACCATCATCGTCGACTGCAGGACCAGGAACGAGTGCGTGCATTCACTTCCCTGGACCCTTGTATGCGCTGTTTGGTCTCGGTCTCGTTGTCCTACGTTGGCTTGATTCCCTGGCTAATCTGGTTCTGAAATGTCTTTAGAATACAGTGACGCGTCGATCCAAGCATATCTACCCTCACCTACGTCTGAATCATCCTGTTCTGGTTCTCATTTTGGCGGGCATGCCCCCAGATCTATGCCTGTCGACTGGAATGTTGATCCAGGTGAGTGTATGCTACGCCGATGTGGCCGTCGTTTTATCCTTTCTTTTAGCCACCGTTGAGCGGTGTGTTAACGACTCTGGCGAGCTTTTATCTTTCTACCCCTCCTTTTCCGAGTCATTGTGCATATACATGTTATATAATTTGTCACCCTCTGCCACTCGTGGAGTCGTGGCATAGTTTACCTTGACATTTTCCTGAAGCGATTGTTGACTTAATCAATTCAGTGCGATCGACCGCATATACCTCAGAGTATTCGGCTCGCTTTTCACAAAACTACCAAAATCATATTGAAACGAACGTCAAGAGGGATGATCGAACGTTTCGAGACGATCACGATCGTCCGCTCGGCGGCTCGACAGCTTCGTATACACAGTTACCTACACGTACGAGCATCTGTTCATTTACCTTCTCATCTGAATAGACCCGTGATCACAGCTTCTAACTCTCCGGGGGCTTCGGTCGTGTTTACGGTTGGAAACGCTGGTGCCGCGACAGAGATCTGGTCATCTATAGCGAGGATCGTCCAAAGCCCGCTGATCCCCCCTCTCTCAGGAATGAAGGCATAGATTCCTCGGTGGTATCACTTAATTGGAGGCCGCTCGGTGATCGACAGACGTCGTCCACTTCTTTGTCGATATCGGCATCTCGAGGTGATGGAGGACGCCCTGTGGACACTCAGATTGTCTCGCACATGAATGGCAACGAGATTTCTGTGGAGCTCCTGAACTCATACCTTCTATACCGGAGCAGCGTCGGCCGTGTTCACCGATGGAGGGCGATGACGAAGCTTTGTAGAGCGTGAGCCCCCAGTCCATGACTTGACGTGCCAAGCCGTTGGCGCCACAGACTCGGAACTCGTTTCACCTGTCCGTCTTCCTCAGAGCATGCCCGCCATACCTACACCTCCGTTTCTGATGCCGGAACCGTCGGGACGAGAAGATCGGTTAGTCGTACCCGGTGCAGGACAAGACTCGCTCGAAACGCTTTCTGACTCGGACTCGCCTCGGACGCCTTCTCCGCTTTCTCCGTCCACAACCACGGGGAGCTCGCTCTTGGAGGAAAGTGGTAGCAGTGTAAGCGGACAGGTGGCGGCTCAGAAAGGAATGGAGGAACACACAAATTCCACCGGTGACACACGCCGAAGCACAGTTGGTTGCGGAGACAATACTACTGGACGGTCGGTCGCGGTTGCTGCGATGAAGGACGATGGAAGATCCAATCTTCAGACCGGTCTGGCGAGTGTCGACGCGTTAATTTATGTAACGAACTTGAGGAAACGTGTCACTATTACGCACTCACGACAGATCGCAGCATCCAACGAAGCCCTATCTCAAGTGTCTGTAGGACAGCCCAACGTGAGGTCCTCCGAGCGCCATTCGGATGTTCGCCCGGCGTATTCACAAACGGAGAGGCTTGACCTTGGCTCATCGTTAATAGTTATCCGCTCTGTCCGCCACACCTCCGACACCCCGACGAAACACGTCGCCCTCTGTTTCCTCTTCCAATTTGCGTCTGACACAGGACGAAGTAGAGGTCATGAATGCACTTATGTGGAGCGAATCTGGCACGTCGACACCCCTGCAAGATGATGACGCGGGGTCCTCCCTTGGATAAGGTCACGTGATATGGAAGGCCGGACGTTCAGTTTTACCAAATTTTCACACTTCAAGTTTACTTACCCTGCCAAATCGGCACTTTACTGCACTTTACACTGCCTGTAGCATTTTTTCGTCGATTACCGCAATGTAACTACACGTTCTGTGTGCATTACAGCACGTCCTGCACGGTCATCTGTCCGTCCCGATATCTCCCGGAATCTTTTAAATTTTATTTCACCCTTTTCGACGCCGTCGTGCTCGTCGCCCAGCTCAGCCTCACCCCTACTAGCGGGCGATATCGCATGACGTAAAATTACCAAATGCGACAGCACCGCCACGTAAATGTCTCGTGTTTGTTAAGTATTCCTGGACCAGGTTTACGGTTTACCTCGACCCCTCAGCTCAGTGCTTCAACTGCCATCACCATGTCTGCACTCCCAAGACTGGAGTCTCCTAGGATCCAACATCTGGGATTGAGTGAGAGTCATAGTGCCGCCTACACAGCCATACTCAGAGCTGAAGGGAATGCCGTCCAGGAACAAAGCAACGCTCGAGGGAAGCGCGATGTCACCTTGGAGGAAGACCAAAAACTCGTTTCTGTAAGAGTGGCCGGATACTTGCTTCTCGAGTTTATTGAAAATTCCCATATCTTCAACCAAAAACCCAGTCAACAACTTGTTACGTGGCTCACGTCGCAGGCCCAGGGCTCTCATGACAATGAGGATCAAGCCATCATCGACACGGGCAAACGTCTCTGTGACAAGTTCATCCGCACGAGTATGTTTAACTAATTTTCTCCATGGTTCGATGCTCACGGTGGATACAAGTCCGAACGACCACCACTGCATATTCGCAACCATCTTCGCATCCTTCGCGCCCCTCCTTTGACACGTTGGAGGATATGATCAAAGATGACATGGAATCCACGGGAAAAGATTACAGAACATTCAAGAAAAAGGTGCGTGTTTTGTGCACGACCGTTTGTGTTCCTAATATGCGATCAGTCGCTCTCTCGTGATGGCCACCGATGTGTTATCACCGGTATATACGGTGAAACATCAGTTCAACGCTGTTCTGAGCTTAGGAAACTTCCCAATTTCTGGACGCTTCCACTCGAGACGGCTCACATATTTAACGAATCGGTGATGCAGGGCATTGAACCTGCGGCCAGTGACGACAGCCAGGGCAGATTGCTAAACAAGGTTTTGTTTCATCCGTGGTAGCACAGAATCTATATTTACGCATTGTGCAGACTCGTGCTGGTGCTGGTGCTCTGGCTATACTGGACAGCTTTGGATTTTTGAAGTTTAGTACTGCTTTTGCAAAAGCAGGGGGTATTCACCAAGTTTGGAACCTGCTCACGTTGCAACATGATCTACATCAGTCCTTTGACCGCTTGGAACTATGGTTTGAACATACCGAGAAGGTATGCTACTCTGACTTGTCAATCGCACCGCCTTATCATGTATACAGCCCCATCGCTACAAAGTGTGTACGCATATACAGGGACTAGAAGGATTCATCCATGCCGTCTTCAAGGGTGCTGATCGCAACATTGATGGCGCTCCAATATTCGTCGAGTTCAACACGAGACTGACGGAAGCGCCACCGCCTGATCCCCTTTTGCTTGCGATACATGCGGCGTGTGCTCGCGTCGCACATGCGTCTGGCGCTGGTGAATTCTTTGATCGGATAGAATGGGATGCTGAAGAAATTAATGTCCTTGCTATGGATGGATCGTCTGCCCTTTTACTAAGTAATCTCCTATCTGTTCATGCTGTCGACATTCCTGGGGTGGCATAATGGAGTAGACAGGTTGGTGTGAGCTTGTGTGCATGTATTCCTAGCTGTCAATGTCGCATAGTGGATGATGAGTGTAATATATTTACAACGTAACACATATTCTGACTTGTACTTTCTGGCCAACAGCTGTTCCACCTGATGCCTCCTCGTCTACTTCAAATGCTCCTCATCACCAGAGCAAGCGGAGTCACCGCCTTCAGCAAGCCTTTTCAAAATTTCGCCCGACTTGCGCCGTTGGAACCGATTCAGCGTTTTCGGACGTATTTTCCCATTCAGACCAGAGCCGCTTTGGCGAGCATTGCGACATCAGTGACAAAAGGAATCTTTCCTTGGCCTAGTTGCGTATGATGGATGCCTTTGCCTCAACGCTGTGAGGATTTTGATTGGTAAGTCAACTTCTATCACTGACTCGGAGCAGAACTTGAATCCTGACGACGAGAAGGCGTCTGCCGTTACACTGTGACTCGCACGATTCAGAACACCTGGCCAAAGAAGGCGAGAAGCGGCAGGCAGAGGTGGCCCTAGTCGAGCTCAAATACCTTCACATCCGCACCAAACTGAAATGTCGTGATAGGTCATGGTATGTTGAACATGTCATCACTGACCCAGCGGCTCAGACCACGTTACATTGGCGAAGTGGAGAAATCCATGTGTAAATTACTTTGAAAATTAGCACTTAAGAGTTAACTCACTACAACACCGTAACCTTGTCCCGTGAGACTCTTTGTAGGCCTCGGGTCCCAGGAGCCGGATGGTTCTGCAGGTGCCTGGCAGCCTACGCGTTGCCTGTGTTCTGGCCAAATACTTCGATTTGACCAGATGAATCGTGGCCGGGCCCGCTGATGAAGACGTTTCTGTCCAGTGGTCCATTAAAACACGCGAACTCTTACACATCTCAGAGTCGTTTTGTCGCGGATCCATTTTCCAGTTCCTGGTACCAGCCTCTCGTCCGTGAGTCCCAAATATTCAACAGCGCGCAGTCGTCCAAGAAATGGTTGATTGGCCGAGGCTGGAAAGTCACAGCGAGAGGGACAAGACTATCCAGGTCTGAGAAAGGAAAGGGATGGGTGAGGTGCGTTTCCAATGTATGGGTATTGCTTCGTGACAATGAACGGCCACGACCTGTTCCGTGTAGGAAGAGCCTTACCGAGGTGGTTGATGGGACTACAATGAATCTGTGAGCAATCTTGTTCGAGGTGCAATCGGGAGGGTGATACTTACGACAACTTAGTCAAAGTATCGGTCATGGAATGCTTGTACCTGATGCAGGATGGGGGGATCCTCGCACCCCGGTCACACCAGGTGACGCACAACGTCAGTTTGGTGCAGTAGCCGGGACGTGCGCCAGTAAAGTGGCAGCCCGAAAACTAAGTCGGAACGTCAGTTGTGCATGACCAAATGTCAGAGCATGTGCCATACTGCGGGACCTTTGGTGTCGATGGCGCAGTTCTGGTGGATATAGATAGGTGGGTTAGTGCTCAGACGATGAGGACGGAAGAAATTGGCCGACCGCGAAGTATGTCTTGTTAGGGAAGATTGTGTCGTTGTCACATTGCAAATTCTCTGGAGAAGACACGCGTCACGAAATCATACCATCATAGAACATATACCTTGCAGCATTTGCGCTTCTGACGTACTTCTGCGAGGAAGCGGTAGTGAACGTCTGAACCCCGGGGGTTAGCGGAGGCTTGGACGTGAATTGTGGCGTGGGAAGGAGATGCTTTCGTAGTCAATCGCTCCGGTACCTTTGAAGATCTTCCCGACGATGCCATTCTTTGTGTACAGCGATGGGTCGATCAAAGCAGATCCTTCGCCGGCACAGATTCTGCTCTTGACATCAATGTCCCCCGTGGTGCTGTGCCCGCGCACGAAAACGAAGTTGTTCTCACCCTCGACAACTTCGATCGTGTTGGCGGTCGAATAATCGACATCTGGGTTCCAGATAACTTCCAATATGCTCTTGTTGGGTAGGTTCGTGCCCATAGTTTGAATGTCTATCGTTTGTTCGCCATTGTCACTGACAGGTATGCAGGAACTGAAGAAGAAACATACCGCGAGAACTCCCGCTAGGCCCAAGATCGGGAAGTTTACTTGTGTTAGACACTTCTGCTCGGCCGCCTGTTTTGTGACGGGAAGTCACGGGAAGATGTGACTGTCAGACCAAAAAATGAATGGAGGAAGCGATAGAGGAGATCAGGAAAATCAAGTAATTAAATACTCGCAGTGCTCTGTCCGTAGCTGAACACAGTAGGTGCTTTTGCGTTCAAAATCGCCATGACATTAGCTCTGCCTGATTTATGTACTGCTCGAACTCCAACCCGACTGAATTCCAACGCCCAATAGCACCCGGTGGCAGTATCTCTTGCTATAAAACAAGGATTTGGGAGAAGTTTCCAGTCGACAACACGGGTCTGACCAATCGTTCCAACCTTTACTTCCTCCCCTCATTGATCAGATTCGTCATGAATAGCCAGACACCACCCCCAGTACCAAGATCACGCATCACGGTGAGCAGGACCCTCCTTTTTGTGACCTTGCGCGAAAAGGCTCAACGTACGGGGGTTACGCCGCTTCGTCCATCGACAAAAGACGCTTTTTGGTGGCGTGGCGGTCGTTGCAACGGGCATCGCGGTCTGGTGGTACGGCTTACTTCGCCACCAAGCCCGAAAAGACGAGCGTGGCGCCTTCTCGACCTGTGCGTGTCAACCGTTTCATATCTCCCTTGTTTTCTTCCCGCTCGGGAGATCTGACCTTTTTCTCCCTACTAGGGGAGTATCGCATCTTGCAAGCCCAAGCCGTCGCTGGTAATCCCGATAAACCTGCCATCGCGCACCCGAACCAGGACACGAAGGCCACGTCCGTTCACCCTGACCGACCCGCGACGGCGAATCCTCGATCTGACTCCGACGTGAGTTCTTCCGCGTCCTCGTCGCAAGCCCCCACGGACCTTCAGAAGAGTCCTTCCGAACGTGATGCAGAGTAACGGTCATACACAACCCCAAGGACGTGTCTTGAGTTTCCCCATCGGACAGCATGCATACAAAGAGGGTCTACCATCGTTTCCTGTATCACCAAATGGACTGTAGCGCTAGCTGTATACTAGTTGACTGTTTGTTGCCATCGATTTTGAGGCCAGCCACCAGTGACGTCATCCCACCACAATGGCCCCTATATAAACAATTACAAAACGACCCTCTCTGGAGAAAGAAACGCTACGTCTCTACAACGCACAGACGCGATGCATTCTTCTCCCATATTCCGTCAGTCTTCTTCTGGCGATTCCTTCTCCTCCCGATATTGGCACAACCAGTCGGGGAGAAACAAAGTCGTAAGTCGATGCTTGTCCTCTCGAGCCGCTTATGAAAAAGTCTTTGCGTATATGACAGATCATAGGAACTACGGCCATCATCGCTGCGACGACACTCGCTTATTACTGGGGATATCAAGATGTGGACAAGAGGCACAACCCCCCACCTGAACGTGAGTACGATACCCTCTAGCAGCGATCAATCCGGGAGGTCTTCTGCCCGCTTAAGCACCGGACTCTGTACCATGTTCTGACATAATGTGTTTAGGAGTAGCTGCCACTGTGAGCACAGGAACCACAACAGAGAAACGGCGTTGAGGGCGCTGAGGGCGAGGTTCGCGAGAGTTATGCCTGCCGTTGTTCGAGATCGAGAAGACGCGCTACAAATGGTTGATGAACTTTGCTTTTTGAAACCAAACCAAACCAAAATGGCACAGATGGTGCCAGTGTATTCGAGATTTTCTTTCGTATTCATACGTGTACGTTATTGCACACATTGGAATCTTTATGCATTACATGCGCGTTGGACTGATCAATCGAAAACTTTGAGCACCGACGCATTCTCGTCGCATCTGTTTCACTGCAAAAACGACCACCATAAGTCGCACAGGAAAAACAGCCTAAAATACGCACACGTTATACCGTCTCTTGCACACCCCCAATAGCTTTTGTGCCTCCCTCACTATAGGCATAGTCCCATTATCCATTTGCATAAATCCCGTCCGTGTGCTGCATCAGCACCACCTGCATCCACACCACGTTAAACTCGACATTCAGAACCCGCCCGAGATGCGCCCGGATCATGACTAGTAACTATCGCTCGACCAGCATTCCATCACTCTACCGCACGTTCTCGCATACGCGCTGGACGGTCCATCGTTCGTTTGGCCGGAGAGAGCGCATGAGCTTGGGTGCCTCGAACCCGAGCTATTCTTGACAGGATGACTACCAAAAGCCCCTTCTTGAGAGATATTGGGCGTGCCTTGTTTTCAAACGGGGGGCGCGTCCCAGAACCAAAAAGACGCGGGAGGAGTAACCAACGACGAGGGGATTCGACGGACGGTGGAACTTTGTGCAGATGACCTTGCGATTTATGAGGTAGTCACTCGTGAACGCACCATCGAGACGTGGGTATCGGTGCCGCTGGTGCAGGGTCAAAATTTGTTATCGCTGTCCACCACTGAGTCGGCCCGTGACTTGGTCCACCTTGCCTTTCCAAGCGAAGGAGGTACCGTCACGACTGAGGGTGTACACCTTTCAAAAAGTCATCAAGCTGGGACAGACCACGCAATAAGAATACCGTACGAGTTTTGTTACAGCGAGTGAGTGAAAGTGATACGCACATCGAATCTCGGACTCAACGATACTCAGAACCTCGTCGTGGTGCCCTGTGTAGGTCCAATGTATCACAAAACGGTGCAAATGCGTCTTGAGTAGTCAATAACATACATGGGGTGGTCAGCTGCGAACGGGGAATGAAAGATAAGACACCACCAACGATCTACCGGGCGAAAGCTGGACGTCATTTATTGGCGTTTGAAAGTAGATACAATGAAGGACGATGCCGCGTCGATAGAGGATGAGCACTGCGCGGCTATAGTCGTCGTCGTGGACGGACAGAAGACGCGGCGGTCAGCAGAGAGCACAATGACCGCAATACATACGTACTACTTTTCTGTTCTTAGCCTAAAGGGAGCGTCCCGGCATTGTTGCTGCATTGTGGGGGAAGAAAGAGCGTAAATGAGACGATAGAAAGAAAGAAGTGATAACGAACTTGACAAAGGAAGCAACGGACTTCCCGGCCCGACAGGACTGAGCACCTTCATGCCCTGGAAACGACAACATTTCGCTTGAGTAAGATAGCACAGCCACTGAAAACTGTGCTTCACTCAGTGCAAGTGATTTCATCGCCGTTACCTTACCCGCCATGTCTACCACGACCACCACGTCTGTTGTTGACGAATCTGACCTCGAAATGGCAAGTTATCCAGCTTTCGTTCATACTTCTGAGTCATTGCGATATGTTGTTACCCATGTTTTTTTCCCTCCCCATCGTCCATGCGAAAGCGACTATACCCCAGAAAAGGATCTTTCCCTGGTTCGTGCAGTCTGCGCCGCTGCCCATGCGTATAGCACACACGCCCACGGATCCTCTGAAACCCAGTGGGATCGCATCACAAGGATGCTGGACAACTTGAAGATGTCCATGCAGTATGAGGGCCTGGAAAGAGACCACGTCATCTCCCAGTTACACGGCATGCAAACAGGAGGTATGCTCCAGGTTATCTATGAATTCGTATTGACAATATTTTGTAGATATACTTTCCTTCCTCGTACGACCTCACAATTCTGCTGTTATACTCACTAAACGGGATAACTGTACGACATTCGAGTCATTCGAGGTCTCCTCACATATGGATGCTGTAAAGAAAACGGAAGGGTCTCTGATAAGTTCGTATCCTGGGCTTTCTGTTGAAATCTCAAACAAGATGCTGGACGATACGGGCGTCCAATTTGAACTCGGAGATTCTCTCTGTTGCCCCAGTGCTATAGGCTCGGGTCATGCACAGTATGTTGCAGCCCTGCGTTCGAGCATCTTGCAAGGCGTGGATCACAATCCCGAGGTTCCTCGTATTGTCAAACGCGTTCGTGACGATGTCCGCAAATGGAGCGAACGCATCATTCCTTGGCGTCGCTCGTGTCTTTGGTTTCTCATTAGGGTCGCCATTCAAATGTCTCTCGATCGCTCTCCTTTCGGACGAGCATCTTTTAAAGCATTCATGTTATTCTTCGTATGCACCATCGCGAGGGACGAAAAACTTGCCGTCCTTTCCACAGATCTCCTTCATGCAATCGCATCCAAAATCCTTCGCCGTTGGAGGAAGCTTCTTCCATCGATTCCCGATTGGCTTTCCCAAATATCACTAAAGACATGCGCCCGTCTTCGAGAGATGCTTGAGGCCAGATGCATACCGCTGAGCGTCCGCTCATCCCCATTTCGGAATCCTTCTCAGGATGAACTCGCGCGAGATACGCGGCTCTCACTCAAACATACTCGCGAATACATTTCCAATGCTCTCGCGAATCATGGCTACCAACCTGTCGACACGCCTTTTCATCCTAGCCATCGTCGCTGTGGGGCCCTTGATGAATTCTTATCCTCGAATAGGGCCTTTTTCGATGGGGCATACGATGCTGACCCTGAGGTTACTGTCCATGACATCGAGCAATTGGTCGAACACAGTATTGACGACTGGATTGCCTGTGTCACCAATGTGGAAGAGGCATGTACACGTCTCGAGATCTTGCTGGATAAATACATGACGCACGCTTCCATCCTGTATCCCGCAAATCCAGAAGCCAAATCCATTATGTTGTTGACAAGTATAGAGCTTTTTGTCGCACTCGACCAGCTTGTGGTGAGGGAGATCCCCATGCTCGCAGATTATTCCCCTGAAATCCCTATTCCGTGCCTGGAAAGCCTGTTCCTTCGAAAGGCAACAAATCTTCATCGTCTCTCCCGAGCATACCAGTACCTCTCTGCGCGTCACTCACAATCACGTCCGGGATGGTCAGTACTTTCGGATGTGTTTACAGGAGATAGTTTCGCTGTCCGATACTATGACCAGTCCCCACGTCTTCAACAACTAAAGGCTCGTATCGAAGAAGACGCGATGGCAAACTGTAATGGACACCAAGAAGGCACACAGCTTCCTCCCACCGAGAAGGCAATTTCCCTGTCACCATTGCCTGCGTTACCATTACACGCCAAAGTCGTCGTTTTCGAACTACAATGCCCGGCATGCGTTCGCATCTGGCGATCTGCAGTCGCTGAGATTATGGATTATGTCTGTGGTGGGAATTTCATGTCCAGTAAAGAGGAAGACGACAGCCTACTTTCGCGTTCTTCTGCGTTGCGGCGTTACTATGTCGACCACTCGGATGGACCGCCACTCGTCCAACTCCATTTTTCTTTGTCGCCAAATAGCCGAACTTTACGTTACGCTGTGCGACATTCCGAACTCGGTCGACGGTCTTCCGACTTCTTATCCTGGCTGGATTTCGATTTCTTGAAAAGATATGTGGAGAAAACCTCTCACACACCCAACGATGTTGTGGCTGCTCAAGCGCATTGTCCCACAGACTTCTCCCTCGACGAATTCATTGCATTTGGTCACCTACGAAGCGGTGGCTCCCTCCAGTGGCTCAACATCCTCCAGGGCCTGTGCAGTAGAACCCTCAATCTTCGTCGTCACCATCTTCACTACCTCCTTACTGCCGCGATCTTTCAAGTCGGACCATTCGATTTAAACACAGGTACATGGATCTGGCATAGAGACCTTCAGGAACCGTCCTTTTGCAATGCCCTTTTAGACGAGCTGGAGAATTTGTCCATGGACGTCCGAGCTAGCTCAATAGACGGGACGATGATGAACACTATTTCTCTGCTGCTGACTCGGGTGCTTGGATCGAGTCCCAGTGAAGTCGTCTCGGAGCGAGCCATCACACTTCTCCGGAATGTACGTAGGAAGACGTTCCACTGGGTGCAAGAGCTTTCATACAACCTCGCAATGGCACCCACGAACAAAGCACGCAGCCAGCTCTTACTGGACATGGCTCTCACGTGTCGAGGGACGTTTGACGTCGACTCTGCCACTCTTCCCGTGATCTTGCAATCTGCCGAAGATGTCGATGCTGCTCTTTCTTGTGCCCTCTTGATACACGCACTCCGTCCCCCAGGTATTTATTTATAGCACAAATGTCCAGTACTTCCAACACCCAGTAACGCCAATTTTTAGACATTCACGACAACTATCTTCAATTACTTCTTCAACGAGACGCGCGTCTTTCTCTTTCTCTTGAACGGGTTTTGCGGGATACGGTTCTCGCGGATCCGTCAGATTATGGCATCGATCTCGCAGTTCGCAAGATTTTCCCCAGTCATAAGCCAGGCACAAACAGATGGGGACAATTACAACATCCAAACGCCCGTTGGCTCATATGCAGAACCAAAGGAACCGTCAGCCAGCCGTCGCAAATGGTGCATCTCAACCTGCTCGATCGGGAACTTCGAGTGGATGGCAAACCGTCAGGCGGTTTACCGCATGCCATTACAGATTATCCGGAATACCGACAAATATTTCGTGATGTACGTAGATGTTATACCTCCTAGCATGTTATACGGTGTTCTTGACTCCGGTTTACAGCAAGGCTTCTTTCTAATACCCTCCGATCTGCCAGGAATGGATTTCACAACCTTAACCGCAACGTTGAAACACAAGGTATGTGTACGAGCGCTACTCAACCACAGCAGGACGACTGAAATATTTGTAGGTGCACTTTTCGGTGCGACGGGACAATGTGATAATTAGAGTACAAAGTAATGAATCAAGAGATATTCTCGAACTGATTCCTTCGACCAAACTGCGAGGGGACCTTCCGCCGGCACTCATTGACGGTCATGTCCACTGGTTGAATCTGTCTACAAACATCATCGAGATACGCCCTTCCGAACGGGTTTGGGAACAATCTGCAGATAACTGGAAACTTGATTGTGCATCTGGGCATTATCGTGCTTGCAAAGGTCGTGAAACGCTTGTGGACATGCGGAGCCCAACCTGGGCGATGGCGTCAAAATGCTTCGAGCCTCTCAACTTCCCTGAGCGTAAGGACTCGTACTCTTACGATCATTCCTCATATATATGCAAGACCCGGTGCAACGATCTCCTAGTCACTACTTCCCTCTTCGATACCATCCCGTCTACGTCAGCTCTGCGATTGTCTGTTGCGTTATCGCGCTATGGGTTGTCCTTTTTCGTCAACGATAGTGGAGAACTCGAGTCCCGTGACTTCAAGGACATGGTGTACGACGAGAATCAATGTGTCGGGGCGCTACATGGTTTAGAAAACCTTCTTGTTCTCCGACCAAATATCCACCTTCCACAGGAACTCGTTCCCAGACGCGTTCTCATACCGAACGGGTTTCCCGAGCGTCGCCATGACCCTCACTGTGTTCAGGTTCAGACGAACCACCGAACCGGTCCTCACGGATATGAACATATCAAACCTGATGAACCGCTGTACCATACCTATAATGTGGATACTGAACTGGGTTGCTTGGCAGGGAGTGGCGGCCTGACGAGCATGCAGTATCTCATACAACTGCACGGTCTGACTAGCTGTGATAGGCCAGATCCGCTTACAAGCAAAACGGGTGCTCAAGCTGCATAT
>JBBPLP010000719.1:0-13936 GCA_038089875.1 Fistulinella prunicolor
GGAACAAAAAACGTGCTCCCAGAAACGAAAGCACAGTTCCTAAAATGATAAAGAACTTTGAAAATGAAAGCGCACTTCCCAAAATGAAAACGTGAACTTCCAGAACGAAATGCACTTCTCAAAACTATATAGTATTACGGGGGCAGGGGGGGGGGGGGTGCGGGGGTCAGGGGAGCAGGTTCTTTGATTTATCAAGGGTGGCAGGGGTCTTTGTTTGTTACAACATTCTTTGTTCAGGGGAGCAGGTTCTTTGATTTATCAAGGGTGGCAGGGGTCTTTGTTTGTTACAACATTCTTTGTCATTATTTATCCTTGTTTGTACTTGAATCCTCTTAGGGCATAGGGGGTTGAATGTAGAAGGATGGGTGGGAAGCAAGAGCAGGAGAGGTTGGGTGCAGGGGAAGTTGAGGTCAAGTGCAGCAAGGGGGTAGTGAAGGTGCAGGGGTCGTTGGGGTGGGGGGGGGGTGCAGGGGTCTTGGGGTTGGGCACAGAGAAAGTGGAGGTGCAGGGGTCGTTGGACACAGGGAAAGTGGGGGAGGGTGGGGTGCAGGGGTTTTGGGGTTGGGCACAGAGAAAGTGAAGGAAACAAGGGTGGCAGGGATCTTGAGTGCAATGAAGAGGCTGGGAAGTAGGGGAAGCAAGGGTGGCAGGGGTCTTTGTTTGGCTTAGGCATGTAGATTACAACCTTCTTTGTCATTATTTATCGGGGGTGGGATGCAGGGGTCGGGGGAGCAGGGGTCTTTGTTTGTTACAATATTCTTTGTAATTATTTATCCTTGTTTGTGCTTGAATCCTTTCAGGGCATAGGGGGTTGAATGTAGAAGGGTGGGTGGAAAGCAGGAGTAGGAGAGGTTGGGTGCAGGGGAAGTTAAGGTCAAGTACAGCAAGGGGGTAGTGAAGTGCAGCCCATAGGGGGGTTGAGCACAGGGGTCAAGCATAGAGCAAGGGGTAAAAGGGGGCATAGGAGGTCAAGTGCAACAAGGGGAATTGGAAAGTAGGAGAAGCAAGGGTGGCAAGGGTCTTTGTTTGGCTTAGGCATGTAGGTTACAACATTCTCTGTCATTATTTATCCTTGTTTGTGGTTGGATCCTCAAGTGCAGTCCACAGGGAGGGAAGGGGTTAAATGCAGGGGTTGAATGCAGTGAGTTGAGGTCAAGCACAGTGAGGATTGATAGGGGGGTAGTGGAGATGCAAAGTGGGGTGAACGTGGCAAGTGCAGTGAGGTTGAAGTGGAGGTTGAGCACAATAGAGGGATAGGGGTAGTGTGAAAGTGGCAAGCTACCTTTGTTTGTATTGGATCTTCTTAGAAATATAACAAGGTAAGTACAATTTACCCTTGTTGTGGGGAGCAGGTGGGGGGGTTAAGTGCAGCAAGAGTAGGGGGAGGCAAGATTAGCAGTCTTTGTTTGGCTTAGTGGGTGAGTGATTTGGTCTTGGGGCAAGCATAGTGAGGGGAGTGGAAAGCAAGAAGTGAGGGGCACAATAAGAAGTCTTTGTTATTATTTATCCTTGTTTATTTATAGAGGGCTTAGGCATGTAGATAAGAATATTCTTTGTCATTATTTACCTTTGTTTGTGGTTGAATCTTCTCAGGAATTTACCCTTATTTGATAGCCAAGAATAGGAAGCAGGTGGGGGGGTTAAGTGCAGCAAAAGCAGGAGGGAGGCAAGGGTTACTATGCAGCAAGGTTATTTGTTCTTGTTAGGGGAGATAGGGGAGTAGTTAGGTTGCAGGGGCAGTGAAAGTGGCAAGTGCAGCCTGCAGGGGGGGGTTGAGCACAGGGGTTGAGCACAGTGAGTTGAGGTCAAGCACAGCAAGGGGTGGTAGGGGGGGTAGTGGAGATGCAGAGTAGGATGAAAGTGGCAAGTGCAGCAAGGGGGTGTTAAGCAGAAGTGGATGGCACAATGGGAAAGCAAGAGTGGCAGGGCTTTTTGTCCTTGTTGGGAAATGGGGGGTGAGTACATGTTTACCCTTGTTTAGTGAGTTGAGGTTGAGGGGGTAGAAAGTAGGAGGTGGAGGGCATAATAGGCAGCCAAACTCTTTGTCATTATTTACCCTTGTTTGTGTGTCCTCATAGAGGGGATAGAGATATAGGAAAAGAGTGACAGGGGTCTTTGTTTGGCTTAGGCATATAGATTAGAGTGATGGGGGTGGGAAGTAGGAGGTGGAGCATAGGGTGGCAGGGTGGCAGGGGTCTTTGTTTGACTTTAGATAGGAACATTCTTTGTCATTATTCTTGTTTGTGGTTGAATCTTCTCAGGAAAACAGCAAGGCATTATATTTGTTCTTGTTTGTTATTATTTGTTATTAGTGGGGGATGAAGATGAGCAATATTTACCCTTGTTTGTTCTTGTTCTGGTGGGAGGGAGCATATTATTTACTCTTGTTTGTTGTTGATTCTTGTTTTTTTTTTTTGTTATCATTATACACAGCAAGTAAGGAGGCAAGTGGAGTTAACAACAAGAGGTTATATATACAATGGGCAGCCAAGGTGTGCAGCAAGGGTGGCAGGGTGTTTGGCTTAGGCATGTAGATAAGAAACATTCTTTGTCACCTTGTTTGTGGTTGGATCTTCACAGGAACATAGCAAGGCAAGCACAATGAGAGTAAAGTGTAGAGGGCAAGTGCAATGAGTGAAGAGAGTCAAGAGTGAGAAGCTGGTA
Organism: Fistulinella prunicolor; assembly: GCA_038089875.1. NCBI lineage: Eukaryota > Fungi > Basidiomycota > Agaricomycetes > Boletales > Boletaceae > Fistulinella > Fistulinella prunicolor. Next base: position 2,665 of record JBBPLP010000719.1, read on the forward strand.
GAGGTTAAATGCAGCAAAAGATTCTTTGTTATTATTCTTGTTTGTGATTGGATCTTCTCAGAAACACAACAAGGCATTATATTTGTCCTTGTTTGTTATTTGTTTGTTGTTGATTCTTCTCAAAAACATAGTAAGGCAATAAAGCATTTGGGTATGTAAGTACAATAAGGGGGGATCAACTGGCAGATTGTTTACCCTTGTTTGTTCTTGTAGTTGTCATTATTTACCTTCTTGAAACACAGCAAGTAAGGAGGCAGAGGATCCTTTTGCCATTTGTCCTTGTTTGTCATTATTTAGATGAGTGGAGATTTGGTAGGTAATTTTTTTGTTTTTGTTTGTTCTCATTGTTCTTATTAGGCTGATTTACCCTTGTTTGTTCTTGTATGGGAGCTTAGGCAGGTTAGTCTAAAAGCAGGTAGAGACATTCTTTGTCATTTACCTTGTTTGTTGTTGAATGTCCTTAAGAACATAGCAAGTATGTAAAAGGCAAGCATAGTAAGGGATCTAGGAAGAATTTTTGTTATGAGCATTAGGCAGATTGTTTATGTACCTTGTTTGTTGTTATAGAAGAGCCTAGCAGGTATATCTCCTCAGGAACAGCAAGTAGGAGGCAAGTGCAATAAGAAATCTGAAGCAAGGTGGGTGTATTGAGGATTTAAAATTGAGTATAGAGAGGAAAGCATAGTGAGTGGTGGATTGAGCACAGCAAAAAAGGGGCAGGAAAGGGGTTTGAGGTAAGTGCAGCAGGTAAGTGCAGCAGCAAGGGGGCAGGAAGGGAGTTTGAGGTGAGGGATGTAATTAGGCAGATAAGGGGGGCTATTTGTCCTTATTTGGTTTATATTACATAGGTATTTGGTTCTATAAGTGGTTATAGTTAAAAAAAGTGATTCCAAGTTTATAAAATAGTTATGCTTCTTTGTCTTTGTTTGTCCTTGTTGTAAGCAGGTAAAATGTTTGTCTTTGTTCTTGAGTGCAGCAAGGGCAAGTATATTGAGCTTGTTATTATTTAGCCTTGTTTGTTCTTGTTGTTGTTATTATACATAATAGGGTCCTTTGTCATTATTTGGATGAGTGGAGTCTGTGCAACAAGAAAAGCATATTGAAAGAGTAAGGGGCAAGTGCAGTGAGGATTGGCAGGGGGAAGTACAGCAAGGGGTAGATTGAGTGCAGGAGGAATGAGCATACATAGCAAGGATTAGTGGGTGGTATAATGGGAAGCAAGGGTGGCTGGGGGTGAGTACATGTTTACCCTTGTTTGTTCTTGTTGGGGTGGAGGGAGCACATTATTTACTTTTGTTTATTGTTTAAAAAAACACAGTGAGAGGCAACAAAGCATCTAGGTAAGCATAACAAACCTAATCCTTGTTTGTCCTTTTTGTTGTCATTATATACAGCAAGTAAGGGGGCAAGTGGAGTTAACAACAAGAGGTTACACAATGGAAAGCCAAGGAATGCAGCAAGGGTGGCAGGGTGTTTGGCTTAGGCATGTAGATAAGAAACATTCTTTGTCATTATTTACCCTTGTTTGTGGTTGAATCTTCACAAGAACATAGCAAGGCAAGTATGTACAATGAAAGTAAAGTGCGGCAAGTGCAATGAGTGATGAGAGCCAAGGGTGGGAATTAAATGCAGCAAGAGATTCTTTGTCATTATTCTTGTTTGTGGTTGGATCTTCTCAGAAACATAGCAAGGCATTATATTTGTCCTTGTTTATCATTATTTGTTATTAGTGGGGGGTGGAGGTGAGCAATGTTTACCCTTGTTTGTTCTTGATCTAGTGGGGGGAGCATATTATTTACTCTTGTTTGTTGCTGATTCTTCTTAAAAATATGGCGAAAGGCAATAAAGCATCTGGGTAAACACAATAAGGGGGGATCAACTGGCAGATTGTTTACCCTTGTTTATTCTCATTGTTGTCATTATATATAGCAAATAAGGGGGCAAGTAGAGTTCAGAACAAAAGGGTCTTTTGTTATTATTTGTTCTTGTTTGTTATTATTTGGATGAGTGGAGGTCTGTGTAAGAGCTGAGCCGCTAGTGGACTCCCTTACGGAATTAGGAGGCAAGGTTTCCTTCGATGAAGGCGTCAGTGGCCTTTCATTCTTTGGGAGAAAGGGAGTAAAGTTTCCCAACTTTTAGGATGAACAACTCATCAAGGTTGATTTTGTAGTCATAGGGGCAAGATGGTGGGACGTGGTCGGTGGCTTCTTTCGAGAAGACCAAGGCAAATTCTGCATACTGTGGTGGTAGGGTTTTCTTTGGTTTAGCCTTCTTGGCTTCCATGGCGAGTTTGATTGCATTGGTGATTTGTGCAATGCGAGGGTCAGAGTGGGAGATGAAGCGGAAGCTACATCGCATGATACAGTGGATGGCGTGGTTGTTGTGCATCCATCTTCCAAATGTAAATTCATTGTGGAAGTTGTCCTTCTCCATGTACTCATAGAGTCGGGCATCAGTGATGGCGTCAACATTGATATGACATGTATGACAGGAAAGGCGGAAGTGTGGTCGAGCCTTCTGAAAGTGGGTGTTGCTTTTGGTAGTGTTGGCGACATGGTCATTATAGAGGTCATGGGATTAATCCGTTGACTTGGAGATCGAGATGGTTTGAGTGAACCAGTCAATGGTGGGGTTGGCATATTTCAGCCAGGGCAGTCCAAGGATTGTGTTTTGACGACTGCAGTCCATGATGTAGAAGAGGACTTTGTGGGCGAGTCCTAGGATATGAACGTAAAGGGTGGTGGTGAATTTAACTCCTCCCTTGATGGTGAGTTCAGAGTTGATGTTGGTGATGCAGAGTGGAGAGGGGAGGCAGGTGGTAGGAAATTTGTGTTTCCTGACGAACCCCCAGTTGATGCAGGAAATATTGGCGCCACTATCGATCAGGGTGTGGGTGTCGACAGTTTTCAATGTGTATGAGGGGTCAATGAGTTGAATGGGGATTTCCATTGATCCAGTCGTAGTTACAAGTACAGGTTATGAAGGAGCATCTCACATTGCTTGAGGGCTCCATTTTAAAAATCCTTGGAGGGGATGACAAAGTCGATCCTCCTGACTGTTAGGTCATCTTCATCGTCTCCTTCTACTTTGGTGATGGAGGTGGTAGCTTCAGGTTGGGCGACATTTTGAACTTGTCGTGGTTTCTTGGGCCCTTTCGGGTAGGTGGGGCAGGCATCGGCATGGTGACCGGTTTGCCTGCAATGGAGGCAGTGTTTCTCAGCGAGGCATTTCTTGTACTCCTCAGGGGAGAGTCGTGGTGGGTATTGGACAGCATCAATGTCCATGGTGTTGGGGTCACAGGTTTGCGGCCAGTGAACGTATTGCGGGCAGTTGGGTGGAAGTGGGGCATAAGTACCATTGGTCTGGCGCTTGACTATTTGGGCGCAGTTGTACTGGGATTGGAACTGAGTGGCTTTCTGATACCACTCTTTGACAGAGGTGGGGACTTTGTTCATGGAGTAGATGCACTCTATGAGATGGGATGCAATCCCATGGGTGAAGAAGTTGACCAGGACATCTTGGTCAGTGGTTTCAGCCAAAGCAGCGTAGTTTTGGAAGTTAGTAATGTAGTTGGACAGCGCCGTGGCGGTGGATTCGCCCTGCTTAACGGGGAAAATGTGGGTGGTGGCAAGCCACGAGAGGGCATCTTCCTTGGTGTCTTGGTGTTCGAAAGATGCCTTGAAGGCGATCTTGAAGTCCTTGAAGGTCCTGAGCATTGGGACAGAGGTGGAGAGGGCCTGAGTCCTAAAAGTGTTGGCCCAAGTGGTGATGGATCCCTTTTTCATGTAAGAGAGGGTGAATGCGATCTTCTTTGCGTCCATGTTGTAGGAGTCTTCATTGACGATGAGGTACATCTCAACGGTAGTGAGCCAGTTCATGGCATCGGAATAGGAACCATTGAAAGGTTCAGGAGCACCGAGGTGAAGCTCGGTGGGCTTGGTGACCATTGACATAGGTAATAGTGGTTGGGGTGGTAGTTGGAAAGATGGCTGTTGGTGGACAGGCATAGGCAATGGTGGTATTGGGACTCTGGGGATATTCACAGAGTGGGAAAACTGGTAGGCAAGGTCTATTTCCTCAGGGTTGGGGATGACTTGGATATCCTCATCATAGGTGGGCTCAGTGGGAGCAGAGGGTTTTTCTTCCTGTTCCTCGGAAGAGTTGTGTAAGACTGGTGGTGGCTCTCAATGACCGTGGGGGTTGAGCCGGGGTCGAGGGTTGGATGGGTGATGGTACGAAATGGTGGGCAGCTTACGTGATGGTAGCCGTTGGGATAGAAGTTAGACCTTTTGTTACACTTGCACGAATGCTAGCGTAAAACCAGAGGGCCTCAAGGGGACAGCTTTAAGAAGGAAGTGTAGTAGATGACATGCCAAGGTGAGCGCCAGTCAAATAGGACAAGGAGAGTGTGCAATGGATTCTTGTTGATGGAGAACAGCCCTGTGAGCCCCACTTAGGTTATTCCCTTTGCCCTAACCCTTTACCCTTCTGGCCCACTTACTATTTAGCGCTTACTCATGTGCAGTTGTATTACCAAGGGTACACATCATCGCTTACTCATTTCTGCTTATCTTTTGCTGACATCATCATTCTTCGCAATTCCGTCACATTTCATCGATAACTCATATTCTTTGCAATTCTGTCGCATTCCATTGATGACTTACATTCTTTGCAATTCCGTCGCATTCCATTGATGACTTACATTCTTTGCAATTCCGTCGCATTCCATTGATGACTCACATTCTTCATTATCACTTCCTTTTTAGTATTTCCATGCCTGCCCTGAACTGTGGCTTTTACATATATAAATCTGTCAATATCCTCGATATACCCTAAGTTAGACCTACCAGAATCTAACCTCATACATCACTCCTTTGGTTCCAGGACTTCTATAAGTCTTCATCATACTTCGAGTCAACGCTCTTCTCCATGCCTTCAGGGCTATCTTCCGCTGCAAGAATCCATCGTGAGCTCTCCTTGTCTGAGTCAACCATCACTCACCTTGGCACGTCGTCTACTACGCTTCCTCCTTGAAGCTGTCCACCTTGAGGCCCTCTGGTTTTGCGCTAGCATCCGTGCAAGCATAACAGGTGATATCCAATGCTTGGTTAATTCAGTTGTATTCTGCCACATAGCTGGGGATGACAGACTTGGCATTGCTGACATACAGGAGCAACCACCCCTCAACCTTAATGTTGACACTGCTTGCAGGATCTTGTTCATATGAGTTTAAATTTATTTTTCATGCTTTGTCTTTGTTTTATCTCCTTTACTCTAAATCCTAACTTACAGGTGTTGCAAATCAATGCATACCACCAATGTAACCCCCATACTGACCTATTGCTGGATGATCAGGTCAGGCACGCCTCTAGTGATCCACTTTGCATATCTTTCAACAAAGGTGTTCCTCATCATGGAATCCATGCATGCAGATTTGACTCAGCATCCAAATTCATCCTCGTTAGGTGAGAGGAGATGCAGGCTGCTCTTCTGAATGTCATAGAGGAAATTTCTGATAACCATAACTTAACACCCAATGAGGTTAGCACCACCACTTGCTTCAAAAATAATGTCAACATACCTGTCAATGTGCTGCTGGGTTGTACAAAATTGGTTCCCAATAGTGAACCTATTCCAATGCAACCTGATCCTGGTAAGCATTATATATGTATGTATGTATGTCACATGGTCATTTATACTAACTTTGCTAATTCCAGAACAATTCCCAATTCAAATGTCATTACATCAGAAGAAGTCTGCCACTCTTCAGCAGGGTCAGAAACTGAAAGCCAGTAAGTATATTTATGTATCACTGTTTCCCACACATCCCTGCATTATGCAAGATACATAAGTTCATTGTCATTGAGCCACCCATCTGCCAATCAACCTACTAGTATAGGTCCTGCCAGTGACTTGAGGATGACCCTTCAGGAACAACATCCCAGTAAATGTGTTGCATCAGATGGGAGGAATGCATATGAGTAATTATTAATGTCAATTGATTTGTATCTCTTTACATGAAATACATTTTATAGCAGTGTGGGATGGGAAAAGGTGCTGCAATTGGATGGACAGTCAGGCAAGTGAAGAACATATAGAGGAGGATGTGAGCACTTCTGCCCACCAATTTTAGATATGTTGTTTTTTCAGACTTGCCTTCTTGGACTTGCTGCATCTCTGTACCATGCTGAATACATTTTGTAATCACCATTGAAACAAATTAAGTGTAATCAGTGTGAAAAGTGAAGGTGTGAAGCAAATTGAATAGAACTTATGGAACCACACCTTGAAAGCACAAATTTGCTACTAGTAGTGGCAGTGCAATCAAGACAATAAAAACAGACCCTTATAAATCATTGAGTGAATCCCTTCAAATAGTTTGCAATATTCAAAGTGTGCATCATCCATGAAGTCATACCACACCTTGTCATCAATACACCACACCTAGGAATGCAACCAGAAACACTTTCAGTTATGAAGTAAGTCGGTGTTTCTTAGCTGCAGATCAAGCTGAAAAGAAATTCTTGCACAGCCAACATGATGGTGATGGTGACTTCAAAGACAACAACTATGGACTGACTGAAGACAATGGGGACAAGGAAATGTGAGTTGGTCACCATGACCCAGCAGTGATACCTACTTAGATGGAAATGCAGGATGGATACAATCAGCATGACCATGCTGTATTGCACACAACACCAGACATGGATATTGTGGATCACGCAGCATGATTCCACAAAAAAAGAGTAACCTGGATGCCTCTGAATGCCTTGAAGCAGATTTTTGACTGACAGGATAAGGAGTTGGCAATGTCGATGCTGCAGACACAATGCATGGTAGACATTGACAATGAATTTATGCTCAATCTTAGTCATCCCAATGTTCTCCCACAGATTGGACTGCATTACATTGACTTTACAATGTATGTTGGTGACGACATTGGTCTGGGGCCAGTACTACCACACAGAAGACATGATTACATGTGGTCTATTGACATGACATTCAACCATCTGAATGTCTTATGGTCTACAGTGGATATCCATTACCTTCTGTTCAATTTGAAAGAATGTATGTTTCACATTGGTATGTGCTTATAGGAGAATATATGGATGGTAATGGTTCTGTCTACTTATCTTGACAAGGACCACCCAAACAACATATGGGAACAATATCCTATTCTCAACACCCCAACTACAGCACTGAAACCTAGTCACTCCATGATGGTTACAATGTTCTATGCCTGGGCTCTGATGCAGATAACATATTGTGATTTGCATTTCTTGGTGATATATCCAGAGTCACTGACAAGGCAAAACATCATACAATCTACTGAAATCCTGTGAGTACTCATCTGCAGGTTGGCATATTATATCCCATCAATTGTGCCTCTTTCATTTATCATTGTTACACATTTGAATGCAGTGCTGCTGCTTGCATGTGTTTCATCTATGCCATCATTTTGTGTGTCTTCATTGTGCAGTTTCACAGGTGTCTTTTTTGTACATTTAGGCATGAAGTCTCATTGCACATGTCGGTGTCAACATGTACATATCTTCTGTCACATTATTTGCCTGATTATACATTTTTCAATCATGATTATTTATGTCTTTGACATACTTCCTCTTGTGCTATCATATTTGCACACTGTGGTCATCTGACCAAATATGTGGTAACCAACAATTCATTTCTATTTCTTTTGTTTCTTCTGTTTGGAATATTTTACTGATATACATTAATAGTGGCCAACTGGGAGAGTCAAAGAGAATTCTGACACTTACATTGTCCAAAACGAGGGATCTGCACACTAAAATCATAGATAAGTGGGACAAATGGGTCACAGAGGTGCCACAAAGTTGGAAGCAGGATGGCTTTCTTGTTTCCAACATTCCTATACACAATTACAATGCAATACGGTCAAAATCAGCTGATTAGCTCCAATTCTAATACTGCTGTTGAAGAAAGAAGTGTTTGGGATAGTGATCATGACTACTCACTGATATGCCAATTTACATTCGTAACTGCATCCATCCTTAGGTTTGTCCACAATGCACATTCTGTCTTTGTCTTTCACTAACATGATTTAAATTGGAAAGGTTTGCTCTTGTATCACAATGGAGAACCAAGACACCTAATGAGATACTAAGTCACCACTCAGCTCTTTATTCAGCACCTGATGATGTTGACCTTTTTGAACCACAAGAGCTTATTGATGTGCATACTTTACCCATACTAGATGAAAAGGGATAAAAAATTCCTGTTTATGACAAGAATGGATACGAGGTTCTCTGACCTGTGCCAACTCGTATCACATCATACAGAGCTTGGGTGAATCTTAAACAAGCTCATCTTCAACCTTTCTACTTGCCGAAAACCTCCCATAATCCATAAAAGTACTTGCAGGCCAGTGTTGCATGTCACAGTAGAAGAGGTTATAAAGTGTACCACACACACTGGTTTGTCCTCTAAAGACATCTCAAAGTATGTCTTGCATGCCATTTTGGTGTCAAATCATCTTTGGATCTCCCACATCCCTTGGTCTGCTAATCATCACTCTGATCAACAACCTGCCACCACTATCATACATAATGTTTGACTTTCCCTTAGTGCTCCCTCTAATTCTAATTCTTTCTCACATGCAATTCTCCTCACCACCACTAAATCTAGTCACCTCAGTGCTTTGCATGCCTCCAAGAAATTGGTCAAGGACAATCCTATGGGTGAATGGAATGCTTTTGACATTCATTTTCAGGATTTCACTACCATTCTGTATAAGGTGGTGCTTTCAGTTGAATTTGATATCAAAAATATAACTCTTTTGGATGCATTTGAAGTATGAAAGATGTTTATAATTATGTTTTCACTATGTTCAATGGATCCAGACCATTGCACCAGCTCTTATTATTTGCAGCTGTTTTCATTGCAGGCCTTGCTCCAAAGCTCTTTCCTGAAAAGAAACACCTAACACTGGTACCTCAACCTCCTTCTCTCAAATTGTACCTTAGAAAACTCAGGTGGACTGTGCGTGTAAGGCATTGGGGTGCAACCCAAAGAGTCTGCACTTTCATTAGTGCAATTGTTTTTTTCACTGCTTTTCTTGACCGTTTGCATGATCAAAAGTCACATGAAGAAACAATTTGATTCATGATATCAATCTCAGCTCACAGAATGCTCCAATTTTTCTTCCTTCCCTCTGTAACTACCATCATCAATATGTAGTATCTGTGACAAAGCCCACAATATTTCCCAAGTTATCATTGCCCTCACTCTCAACTTGGACCCATCATTCCAGGGCCAGACAATTGCATATGATTGGGCTTCATTGCATGCACAGGACTTCACATCTTGCCATGTGCCCAAGAGACTTGGAGTTTTGAGGGATCACAATGCATCTACCCCAATCCTTGCCCTCATCTTTGCCCTTACCATGGTAATGATTCTGGGACTCTTATGCCCATCCCTGCTATTCATCATCACCTATCTTTGGTATGTTTCAATTCTATTACTGATTCACTTACCATCGGTTATTTCATTGATGCATGCATCACAGCAGTGCCTTGCTCTGGGCTCACTATTGCATCTCCAGTCAAGAAAGTGATAACCTCAAGATCTCTTCAAGTACTTGGGTCACCAGTCTTATTGCTATGTTTGCAGTATGCACCTCTACTCCAGCATATGCCAGCTGATCAACCTTTATATAGTATTACATCAGTATTAACCTACTTCTGCTTGATTTCCCTCACTAATACACACACCACAGCCATTCTTGATACTGATGGCACCCTGGTCTAATATAATAAAAGTAAAATCTGTAGGTGGGTGAGGACCGTGGGAAACAGTGTCCCATCAATGAGACATGGTGAGCAAGCACCCTTTGTCGCTGTTTTATGGAAGCCAAGAGTGCCATGCTCATGTGACTTGTCAATGACTTCTCTTCGATATCTTTATGATTGCAGGACCTCACATACCTTAATCACACTTTGAATAAAATTGCTGTCACCTTACTTAACAATTCATTTGCAGCCCAACTGACATGTTTTCAATCTAATTGACTTGTTTACAGTCTAACAAACCATTTTTCAGTTTAACTGGTGAGTTTACATCCCAACTCAAGTGTATATGACTTGTCTGACTCATTTGCGGCCAAACCAATGTATTCACCACCCAATTGAGATGCCCACATCATCAATGCAACTATCACTGCTCCTACAGTTGCACTGCCAGCCCAACGACTCTACATGCATATCAAAGAGTCAATTGAGTTACTTTGGTCTTTGCTGACCTTGTACATTCCTCCATTGTCAGCGCTGTTCAGCTGACTATCTCATTCCCCCTCAAGTGGTATGCTCACCAGGTATAATGCATCTTTACATATATAGTGAGCATGCTGACCCTAAGTCAATTACATACATCTTCCTTGCCTATGCAGGTTTCTTGAACATCACACAGGTGTGGCTGCCAGTGGCCTCACTGTCACCAGTGTCATTCTTGCTATCCATGTCATTCTGACTGCCTTCTTGGCACCAGCTCACAAGTTTGTGTCCTCAGCCTCCAACAGCATTTTTGTCTATAGCCTGAAGTCTGTCATCTATCTAGGAGCATAAGTGGAAGGAGTTTGTAGATGCCCAGAGTTTGAGTTAGCCCCTACTAGTATCATTGACATCAATTTTTGATGCTGCAAATACATTTTCCCAATCATGTGAACTAGTACTTTTTGATGAGAATGCAGAAAGGTCATCTACATAAGGAACAACTTATTATATCTGGAGTACTCAAGGTCCTGCAATCACAACTGTCCTTACATAGTATCAAAGTGAAGCTGCTCCTAACTTCCATACTGTTCCCTACAATCAAGCACATGGGACTTAGATGACTAAGCAGATAATGTTGGTGAGAAGATTATTATGTTCCATACATATGTACATAACTCGGGAACTGCCACACTCCTGAGTCTGATGGCTATTCAGCTTGACTGTCCCATATAATGCAAACATCACCATGAGTCCCATGACTCTCAAAATGAGTTGAGTGCATTGAACTGATATGAATGAACCCCTATTGGAGTTGACCGGGTCAGCTGATCAATTTGAAACAATAACATGATCTTCTTGTTGTTAGCAATAAGACAGGACAACTTGAGACATACAGTAGTCCAAACCACCCCTATTGCTGACTTCACACCAGATAATGTGATCCCCAAGATCCTATCTGAGGCGACTCTTCGCTCTACAGGCCGCTCTTTAGCAGCCCGTATCTCTTCTGCTGAAGCTAACCG
>JBBPLP010000720.1:0-13902 GCA_038089875.1 Fistulinella prunicolor
ACGCCTGTGTGCATGATACCAAGTTGCAATATACGTTATTATTTTCATGTGACGATGTTCTGCAAACTAATGGCAATGCGCAAGAAGGAAAATACGGCTGGAACAGTGCCTGGCGACGTGAGCAATTGAATGTTCCCGGTGGGTGCATGATGCCGTATGTTTGCAGAGGTCCCCATCGACATCCACGACCCGAAGACGTCTCGCCCTGAGTCGATATGGTACTAGGAACATAGGTAACGGCAAGGAGCACGAAATTCGAAACACGCCAGATATCAACGGAACCAAGGCTTGGTGGATCATTTCCTCGGTTCCCAACGTCGGTGTTGTACTGCTGGTTACTAAAGTTGTGGACCATGTCCCCTGAACGGATGCTGCGCACGATCTCAGGCCCGTAGCTCAGACGCACTCAACACGGCATGATCATACGAGACACAAAATATCAGATTGGCCAGTAAACCTAGGATGGTGGACTAGGAATAGGGGAAACCCTTCTGACGACGAAGACAATGCGACGTTTCCAGTGGAATGTGGTGTGAACAACCCGTTCGAATAGGTCTTCATCGACATCCACAACGCGTGAACGTAATGTACGCCAGCCAAGCTCATGCCAGATGTCATCAAAGCGGGCGACCACCTCATCCATTGTCGGCCGCTTGCCTGGATCTGCCTGGATCATATCAGCAATCAAGGGTTTCATGAACTCAAAGCCTCGCTTTTCCTGAAGTATTAGGTCAGCCGGATTTACCCCAGGGTATAGATGAAAAAGTAACTGACCGAAAGAAAGTCCATCTTTATGACATTTCCAATATAGAAAACATCTGTGGCAAAAGGATCGCGAGGTTCGTTGGAGTTTTGAAACTCGGGAACCTCCTTGTCGCCTCCCCAGATCGGTACTTCTCTTGGGTTGGTATTCGAAGGATCATATTGGCGAGATATGCCAAAGTCAATGAAATAATACTTCGAAGGTCTTTGAGTACGTGTGAAGTGCTTGGCATGACCACCACAGTCCTTGTCCAGGTCGATTTCCACGGGATGAAATGACTCAGGATAGAGATGGGTAGGATCGAGCATGATATTTCTATTCATGCAATCTCTAACAGGGTGTCAACTCAAAGGAAGTAAACTGTTGTGTCACCTACCGATGAGCGACACGATGCACGTGCATGAACTGAAGCCCCTTATAAAAAGATATTTAATGTACGCCAGACATGACAACGGAAATACATTACCTCGAACAGCTGGCGAAAGCATTCCACCACTTCTCCGATAGTGTCAAATAAAGGGCTGGTGTAAGGGCGAAGTAAAGGCATTACAATGATAACATCGTCATTGTCACCGTCCAGAGTGAGAACATCATAGACGGGGACGCAATGGTTCGCGGGTTTCGAGGCAAGGTTTTCAGACGAGAAATATAACGCGATGTCAACTTCGTAAGGGTGCTCTGCTCTTGAAATCTGCTTTAAAGTCACCACTCTACCATCTGAGATTCGTGTCGCGTCAATAACTTGGCCATACTATGCCGCAAAAACTAATTGAGTAGACGGAGAGGTGTAGGGAGAACATACATACCCGTAACCTCTTCCCGTCCTCACATTCTGCCCAGTCCGTATTTGATACTGTCCACGAAGGAACCCATTCGGGTGAGTACCGAGGACGCAGAAGATACCCACAAGTCTTCAGCTGCTGGTAGCGCTCATGCCACCAGATTTCTCTGGGGTCTAGTTCTTCGGGGCGGAGACGGGCTCTTGTTCCCCAAACCTCGAGTTCCTTCCTGGCGCGGTCAGCGTCCATCACAACGGCCTGCACCGTTCTGAAGACACGGTGGACGAGTTCTTTTGAGGGTTAGCATTGTGCCGATTAAAGCAACGCATGGGCGACACGTTGTAAAATAAACACAAACATGCCCATGGTCCGTCTCCTCCATTTTGCATGCTCTTGTGGTCCACAACTCATTGCCTTCAACTAGGAACCGATATATTGGATTCTTCAGCGAATAACATTTCCGGTCAGCGACTGACATTTCTATTCAGCGAGTAATGTTTCTGCCCACAGCGGAGTTATGCGGAGACACGCGCTGGGTGCAGTCTGAGACGGAAATACCCATTTTGAGTATTCCATTCAACATTTCTTTGGCACAACGGACGTATCTGCCTCGGTTTTCCTTTCACTTGTCGACATGGACAAAATTGCGTAGTTCGATGGCTGTTTTTCCATTGTCAAATCAAACTTTGTTAGCGGGATAATTTTCTCATGCTCCCTAAAATTATCAATTCTTGAGAAATATGCTTCAAGATGGAAAGTGACCTTTCCTGTGCGGTGGAATCACTCATATAATATCTGAGCAAATCCGGTTCAACCAATCTTTACCCTCTCCCCATTTTCCTGTCTCTACGGTATGGCTCCCACAGAACATACTACTGTGATCCTCCCAGTCAACCTCGGCGATGCCTCCAATTACGACGGAGCTGTTTTTCCACTTGCATACCACGATACTGGAAACGCTATCGTCAAGGGCAGCCTGTTGCTCTCTGCAACATTGGATGAAATGATCAAGATCGCAGAAATGGGTATCGATTTAAACACGGATAAGCGCTTTCGTTTCAACGCAAGGATTCAGTATGAAGTGTCAGCGAACGCCATTTATTCGGTCCATCGATCTGCTCATGTGTTGGCAGTCTAACAGCCAAGGAGACAAAATTGCAGAGCAGCACAAAGTCTCTCAATCCATTCACAATGTTCCGTCACTACCGAGCAGCACGGATGTTTCATGCTGCGTCTAAAGCTTTATATTTGGAAACCAAGGTTGAGCGACTCAACTGTCTGCGTTCTGCCGCTACTCACAGACCAACGTCTAGCGTACTTCGGAGAGGATACAAAGGGAAGAAAAACTTGTGCGGACTGTTCCAAGCACAGAGATGCACACTATGGATGGTGAGCTGACAACTCGGTGTGTATAATCGGGCTACTCACACGGACATGCTCAGGCAAAGCCCCCCAAGGCGCAACGATTGGTGGGATTGAAGTTACGCTGCCTGGCCCTTTGGACGATGATGCAAAACGAAAAATCCTTGCTGCAGCCAACGCTATAGCTTCGCATGCGAACGCATCAAATCCTTTCATAGACAACCCACATATCGAGCAGTGGAGTGATGGTAAGATAATAATGGAACTCAGACTTGGAGAAACTCACCCCAATTTTGGATAGACGATAGCATAATCACTCTCGCAGATACAGCGAGTCTGCTCAGCCTAGATGAAACCAGCAGCGCTCCACATATAGTAGAACCAATGAGCCCCAACTCAGTTGCATATCACTTTAATCTCGTCAATTGTGTCATGGCAGTGGACTCTAATGTCAATACAGCGACACTCGATCACAATTCAAAAAATAGCAGTGGATGTTAGTGCTCTGCGTTAATTGTCGAAACTATGTGATGCTGACACTCACTGCAACTCCAGCGACTCAGCAGCCTCCACCATGATCCCACCATGATCTTTTCATTACTCTTGCGTATTTAGTATAATCTTCCTGTAGAGTTAGTAGCTGTACTCATGCACAGAACGTAATGTATGTTTTTCTAGGCTTCACCCATCTCGGATTCAAATCATTGGAGAGGTGGTCGGGCGCAATCTAGGCTATTGTTGAGTCGACTCTTTTGCACCACCGAGCCGGAACAAAGGACACCGCATTTGTAACCAGATATAAATGTTCCACACTCAGGCCTGAAGCCTGGATACAACGTGATGTCTGCATATTCCCCGCTGCCAAGGCGTAGTAATAACTGTTGTGAGACTTGTGACTGTGCTCTGGACAGTCTGATGTACGCATCAGGCTGGTAATACCAGAGACAGGGAGCAAGAGTCCAGACGGTAAACTAGTCTTATCCGAACTCCGAAACAACAATTGTTGAATGATCAATTCGAAGCTGAATCTTCGTGCTTACTTCGAGGTGAGTGGCGTTAGCTCCGCCCCACAGTACGAGAATGCGCACTGCCTACGCGGCCAACAGTCCAACTTTCCGGAGCTCGTTAGGATTGAAGTGCCACTTCATAACTGATACCCCTCGGTTTGCGGTGTAGATTCAGAGGATCGCCTGCCAGGGAGTATCGGGTCTGCGAGATACCAGACATATGAAGTTGTCCCTACTAATCCGGTCTCTCGCACGACGCAGATCCGATGTAAGCAACTCGGGAAATCCAAAAAGTTGGATTACCTAAGGTATCGGTTGTGAGGGACCTGCGCATGCCCACAAGCGTAGTAACGATAATGTCATTTTGATGATAACATTTGTTCCGAAGGATACTATTACTACATCAGCTCAGGTGATCTAGTAGTGGAAAAAGCAATGGGAATTGATCAACCGCGATTTTGAAGTGATTTTAGTGAGTCAGATGAGGCGTTAACACTACACTACTAGGAACCTGAATATGACCTCTAGATTCAGAAAGAAAAAGTAAATCGATTATTTGAACCTGTGGGGAACTCTTTAACACCACTCCCTTCCAAATGTATGAACATATAAAACTGCGTTTGGTCGTGTGGGCTCAGCTAACACGCAAACAAAGGGGCGTGGTGACAGTTATACAAAGCAAACCATTTTCGCGATGCCGTCTGATTCAGCAACAACGTCATGAAAACTAAGGTTGATTCTCCCACCCCCTCACTCCTGAGTCACTCGGTAGGGAAAAATGGGAAAAATTCGTCAGCTCATATTAATTAATTGTTTTGGTGGGTCCCGGGGTCTTCGACAAGAAGACACATCGTCGTCCTGACTATGCTTGCCCGGAATTCTGAGTAGTAACATGTTCAATGGGATTAAGCTATACTTCGATGGTTGCAGTCGAATCAGATGTGAGAGCAAATGCAAAGTTCCTGCATTCATCCTTGAACATAACTACACGACGAGTAGGAGGGGAGACGCTCAAAAGAGAGTCCGCACAGCAGATCTCAGTCATCGCGAAGCAAGCGGCCAAGTCTCACGAAGCAGGTAAGGGTATTGCGGGAACGCCCCTAGTCATGAGCCTAACTCTTCGCAACCAATGAGAGGTACCGTGAAGGACGCCTTCGAAAATATTCTCTTCCTTGTCAATGGCGCGGGAGCGCAGCTTCCAGTTACTGAGACCAGACCGAATCGTGTAAAACCGTTCGACGACTTCATCCATAGTAGGACGCTTTGACGGGTCCTGCTGAACCATATCTACTATCAAAGGTCGTATGAACTCAAAGCCATACATCGACTAGAGTCACTCAGCCCCGATTCCCATTCTACATCGAGATCACTTACTTCGATGAAGTCTTTTCTGATCATATTGCCAATATAGAAAACATCAGTGGGGAAGGGATTGCAAGGCTCGTTAGAATTTTGAAATTCTGGGACTTCTTTATCACCTCCCAAAATGGGAACTTCCTTGGGCTCAACTATGGAGGGATCATAGCGGCGTGACAAACCGAAATCGATCAAAAAGTACTTCGGTGGTCCTAAAGTCCGAGTTCTATATCGTGCTTGACCAGAAAAATCCCGCTTCATCTTGGGGTTGACAGGATGAAATGCATCGATGTAAAAGCTCGTTGAATCCATCATGAAGTTTCGTGATGTACAATCTCTGAAAAATATTTGAGTAAGTCACAGAATGCAGTGCTTGAAAGTACTTTACAGACCGGTGGGCAACACGATGTTTGTGCATGAATTGCAGACCCTGTAAGAAGTAAGCATCTGACAGTCGTAATTCAAGCTAACTCACTTCGAAGAGCTGACGAAAACATTCTACAGCCTCCCCAATAGTGTCAAATGGAGGATGCCTATAATCCAAAAGCAACGGCATAACGATGATAGCAGTTTCAGGATCTTCAGGAACATAAAGCACGTCATAAATTGGGACGCAATGGTTGCCGCTTGTCCCGGCCAATGGTTGCGAAGCAAAAATTTGGCCAATTTCGAGCTCAAAAGGATGGTCGTATCTCTTCACTAACTTGAGAACAACATACTTGCTGTCCGAGAGACGTGTAGCATCAAGCAAGCGGCTCGCAAACTGTGATTTCGGTAAATGGAATTAATAGCCCCAAACTGCGAGCAACGCACCTTTGCCGCGCGACCATCCTCGCATGCGAACCTGTTTCTCTTACTTCCAATCCACGAAGGGTTCCAATCTGGTGAGTAACGCCGTCGAAGGAGATATCCATGATCCTTGAGCCAATCAAAGTGTTGCTGCCACCATACTTCGGGATCAGAAAGTTGGCCATCTCTGCGTGTGCCAACATCACCAAACGCCTCGAGCTCGAGTTGACTTCTCAGAGCTTTGTGCTGCTCAGCGTTCTGTTTCGTGTTCTTGGCCAAGCGAACGACCATCGTCGTGGTGTATGGTCGCTCAGTGAGGCCATCAAATAAATTCAAACATTCAAATATGGACTGCACATAATACTTGTGGACCCCCGTGCACCCATTAACATGCGCGGAGTTGAATCTCCGATGATGATTGCGGAAGTAAATATCTCTTCCTCTGGAATTTCTGGAGGGGCGAAGGGTTACTTTTCCACGCGAATACCACATAAGATATGGCCCTGTTAGTTATTATCAACACCTTTCTTCCCTAACCATGCCTCCCAGAAAAGTCCCAACCATACTGTTACCCGACGGTATAGGACTAGTGAGCAAACTCGGAAAAACTCGCCGGACATTTGTGCGAGTGAAGAATGGATCGTTGTCCGATGGAGACATACTACTCCAGCTCACTCTGAAGGAACTAATCTTGATTCGCAGGATGTCGAGAGAAATGCACGTTGAACGCCCCGAGCTCTTTCAAGATGCCAAATCTCAATACGACGAGTGAGTAGCCCGACATAAGCAGCTGGTTGGTCAGTAACAATGTTCTTGAAGTTTAATGGAGGAATTAGCAAGGCTGGAAGAGGCTTCAAAATCGATCAAATTGTTTGACTTTCTAAGACGCCTGGAAATACGGCGTGACACGCAGGCATTAGTTGAGGCAGGATATGAACTATACGTTACAACTAAGGTGATTTATTTCATACCCTTTCCAAACGGATGTGAGTACTCAAGCAGCTTAGTCGACTTCCGCAAAAATGGAGCGATTAGAACTATCTTGCAACTCAATGGTGGAAGATGTTGAAGGTAGTACTTTTTGGCACTTTCGTTGTTTGGCAGGACAAGTTTAAAATAATATTTTCAGAGGAAAGCCTTCCTATGAATGTGAACGTGAAAGGTGTTGCGATTAACACGGAATACGAGGACGAAGACTCTGCAAGCATTCTCACATCCGATCCATTTGCTGATCCAATTGCACACTACCGTGCAGCAAATCAGTCACCCTGTAAGAGCTATGCTGTTCATTAAATGGCCATCCGTGTGGTGTCTAACCTAGGGGTAATGCCCGGGCCGTGGCTCAGCGAACAATATAAACGTTAATTATTACTTTGGATGCGTCAATGCTGATGGTTCCGATGCTGGTGCGATCACAGTGAATAATAGACGACCCGACGAGGACAACAGTGGTGGTAAGTCTCCAGATTGGTTCATCATGCCTGCGTACTGAAACAGAAGCAATGTAGCATCATAGCCTTTACCACGCCCTGTCTTTCGCCTTCAGTAACCAGTTTCATGTATTATATCTGTCTTCACTAATTCCGATGCCGATATCCTTGACATACGAGGTTTATCAGTAGAGTCCGCATCTTTAAATGATAAAGCAATCGTCATGAGCCTACGACACAATACTTGCATGTATTAGTACTTCATGGTCACATACATCTTCGATCTGATGACCACCAACAAATCATCTGTAATCTCAAGAAGAAATCCGTACCGAAAAAAAAAATCATGGCAAAGGTATCCAGTAACTTTAATGTTCTCCGAATTGAAGTTGACGGGGTGGGAAGGGAAATTCGTGCACGGTGCAGGAAGTATGCACAGGGCCACGCACTGCGTTGCAACTTGCACGTCCTACTACGTGGATACATCAGAGTCGATTTCCTCCCCGTTGCTTTTCACCTCAAATTTATACCACTAAAACCACTACCACCACGCCGCTACGTGCACCATCCGATTTGATAGTTCGCCATTCGTCAGTGGATCCTGATGCCCTTGCGGAAGCGAAACTGCCTACTATACACAAATGGTCAAGTCACTCCCTGTGGATTGTCTAGAACGTCGCCCCCACCTCTCCCTAGTCCGTGTCAACGGCCGAAGAAATCATGTGCTGTCCTTAAAGATGGACTTGCGTCGTAGTGTACCGCAGCCGTGAGTAACTCAACCTCTTGACATTCGACGGACATAGTTCTGTGTGTAGCCATCTCCTAGCCCTTTTCGATAACTAACCATATGCAATTAGTTAGGCAGTCTCGAATTCCAGCCCACTTTTCCCTTGGACACAACAGACGTCGAACGTACAGCAGGCCAGCACCCTTGACGCTCGATTGGTCTCCCAACCTTTCGACTCTGTGGTATCAGTTTGGTTTTCCAGCTTGAGGTATTGTTTGGGTCGCTGTCATGAACGTATGGCCCATGGCGCCTGGGCGAACATGTACCCGAAGTCCATCCGGCTCGTCGCAACCCTCAACATTGCTCGATACTTCCTGCTTCAGATGGTACCGTGGACTTGGGTGACGACCCCTAGAGTGAGATGTGGTAGGGAAATCGATTCCCCTGCGTACCGATTTCTAAAGGTTGTTCGTTCGACCGCTCCTGGTGAACTGGCGGGACGGAAACCAAGAGAGTCGAAGGACGAAGCTCTTGAAGTATGTGTGTTCTTCCTGTACTTCACGCATCTGTATTCATTGTCTTCTTAACTTTCAGTCCGTAAATGCGACTCGAATACATGGTGGCAATCGATGCTGGTCAAACGAATTCCACTCACGAAGTAGACGCTGTGTTCTGTCTTTTCCGAACCGATACCCTGGCAAAGTCCAGATCATTCCCTGCCCACGATGTCCTTACCCAGGTGTTGTCTCGACTTCCATGGTGGGAGGGTGGCGCACCTCCGCAGACTGTTTTTGGCGACGCAGATTCGATATCGCGAGGACCATGATATTGAACCCATACGTCCGCAACCCATAAGTAGCTCCAAACCATACATATGCATCCCATAATCAATCGGTGCGTATAATCACAACCGTTCTGCTCGTGAATTGACACCTTTGCACAGATTCATTGGACCGAAGCTATACATTGTTGCACGGACCATTGTGAGATCAGGTCGAACGGCGACATCCTGCCTTCTCGTTGAAATCCGAATACTGCAAAAGTGGCAAGAAGGAAGTCACTGAGTTTCGCAACTCCGACAGCTTGAAGCTCGTTCACCGCGGAAATCTTATCCAACAACTCTGGTAGGTTAACCTGTTGAAAATACTACTTTCGTTAACTTATGCTATAGAAACAGGGCCGTTGAAATTTTTTTGATTCGTACTATGTTACTTCTCGGGGGTCAAAAGTTATCTTTCTCTGAGACGAAAGGCACTCTGATTAGTGTACGGGCGCGACTTGACTGACCGAGATTTGATAAGGAAGATAGCAACAACGACCACGAGTTCATAACAAAGTCCGCCTACTTATCTTGTCCAGGATCGCGATACCCTCGTGTATATAGTGACCAGTTGCAATCATTGTCTGTCTTCGAATGACATGCTATGGCGGCTTGATATTGACCACCGACAGTTCACGAGATGCTTCGGATGCACTCGGGTTTTACTCGGAGCGTTGCCCCAATTCCTTGGGACTTCGGATTATGTTAGCTCATTGAGTGGGTTCCCATAATTGTTTCCATCAGACTCAGATGGCGACTCAGGCAAACACCGGAGTGTTATATTCCAAACTACAAATTATTGTTTCATAGCGAGTAGTTCTATCTGAAGCACGACAAGCATGACCATCCTGGGCGTGGCAATGCAGGCACCAAATCTTTTGTCCTGACGAATTGGGCTAGTCTGTTAATCATCACCGGAAGTCGTGTGGGACAAGTACGTACTCGTTATCGTATTCTTATGAGGTACGGGCGGGAGATCGCTGACAAGTGTACAACAACGACAGGTGGTGGCGCGAGTCTTGGCTGCCAGCACACACAAGACTGTCGGGCATCTGTAGGCGCCATGTCAACGGTTTGATGGTGGTGGTTGGTATGTACAGAAACTCCAGGTCAATCCAGTAAGGCCTAACGTTCAAGCTCCCGACGGCGGCAGCCAAACAGTGTATCGTTGCATAGTCACCGTGCACTATCATATTAAAATTATCTTTATACTCCCTGGCGCGTGGCACGCGAGACGAGAAGTGGCGTCGCAGTCCCGTTCGGAAGATTGGGCCATTAGAGAGTATGACATCGATCGTCTGTCTGTCCAAGAGGCACTCAGCCGAGCTGCCACCCATACAATTAATGCAAGACCCCCTGGCACGATTGGCGTTCAGGCAGACACACAATGACAATGATGTTTACAACGGCTACATGAGAATGCTACAGTGACAGACAGTAGGAAGATGTAACTTATATATATTAACGATCATGGTATAACCTGCTGAGTGAATGATGTGTGGAGGTGTTAATACCACGCCGTTTGGAAGAGGCCATCACTCACCTCTGCTATTCTGTGTTCCATGACGAAGGGCGACTCTGGTGAGGTTAGAACTTGTCGCTACTACGGAGTAGTAGATATAGATATTATTAATGGTGACAAGACTTGTCGGACGGGACGGCTGTGGAGTGCTAGAGGCAACGCAAGGTGTTCGGTTGCTCTCGTCAACTACGGGGCCGCCTACATCTTGACTGACAGCATCGGCCAGAGTGATTTCATGTCCGTCTCTGTGAACTTTGTCAATCATCGTCTCATTCCACTACCCCAACTTCCTCACCGTCGTGCAGTTGTAAAATGCGGGAGTTGTCCTGAAATGGACCTGCGTTAGCGTTGCATCGTCGATCGTTTGTTAGGCAATAGCGTTCGGAACGTTCCACCCTTCAGGTAGCTCCACTGTGACCACGGCAATTCCTGCGTCCGGCGACACAGATGTTTTGACGCTGTAAGAAATAGCCGGGGCGCTCTGTAGTTTAGATACGCTTTGAACGGGTTGAGAGTTTTGTGACGGTCCTCCAAGTTCGCACTTTTCGCTCGCAGACTACCACCAACATGAGCAGACGTGCATGAGCTATGGATGACCACTGACCATTCGGGTTTGAGCCTCATATTCAAGATGAAGTCGTCGTTCTTGTTGAAGTCGACTCCTAGTTCGTTGAGCAAAGATCCAGGATCCGCCGTGGCGTGAGCAGCTAGTAGTACGGGTTTGTAGCTGAACAATCATGGGTATCTGCTACGTCCGCGCTATTCGCCCCAGTGGACCCCCTCTTGGAAAGCATCGAACAAGAAGTGGGAAGACTGTGAAGACGGTAAAAGATTAGAGGTATGCAGCTGTTTCGGTCTCCTGCGGGCACCTGACCGCATGTTATCCTAGTTTGGCCAGGTTATCGATGCAACCCGAACCTCGGACGGGAACGTGGTCACCTTGAAACGTATCAAAGAAAGTGATCATCCGTATGAAGCCGAAATCGCCTCGTATTTTTCTTCACAAGCACTCGCGTCGCATCCTGCGAACCATTGCGTTCCTGTTTACGAGGTCCTCACACTGGACAACGAAGATGACACCATAATCATGGTGATGCCTCTACTTCGACCATACAATGATCCTAGTTTCGATACTGTCGGAGAAGTGGTGGAGTACTTCCGCCAACTGTTCGAGGTAATGCCAATGTTTGTTTGTCGAGAGTGCCACGTCTTAAAAATTCTTTCAGGGAGTCCAGTTCATGCATAAGCACCGCGTCGCCCATCGGTGCGTTCAATGGCTTGTGCTCCCTGCTATCAATCTCATGTTTTGACAGGGATTGCATGAATAGGAACATCATGCTGGACCCGGCTCGTCTCTATCCTGAGTCATTTCATCCCGTAGCCACCCATCTGACCAAGGACTGTACTAGCGATGCCAAGCACCTCACGCGCACGCAACGACCCTCGAAATACTATTTCATCGATTTTGGCATCTCTCGACGTTACGATCCTTCAAATCTGAATCCCAAGGAAATACCGATTTGGGGTGGCGACAAAGAAGTTCCCGAGTTCCAGAACTCCAACGAGCCCTGCGATCCATTCGCAACTGACGTTTTTTATATCGGTAACGCCATCAAGATGGACTTTCTCCTGGTCGGTTGTCTGCTTTATTATATAGTGGCCCCACCTTCTCGATTGCTGATGTGCACTCCACAGGAAAAACGAGGCTTCGAGTTCATGAAACCTCTCATTGCAAGCATGATCCAGGCGGACCCGGTGAAGCGCCCCAAGATGGATGAGGTGGTTGCCCGGTTTGATGATATCCGGCGTGGACTCGGTCAACGCAAACTCCGATCGCGTGTCGTGGACGTCGACGAAGACCTATTCGAACGAATTACTCGCACTACTTACCACTGGAGACGCCGAATTGGCTTCGTTGCGAGAGGTGTCCCGGCTATACCTAGCCCACCGTCCTAGGTGGCATTGCCTATTGTCCCTGACACGTTTCATATGATCAATTTGTGTTTTGTGCGTTCTCTCAGTGCGAAGCGATATTCCCGATGTCAACAAGATTGGTCAGTCCTGCCGACTGGCAACTCAGATCCTGGATTTTCCCCGGCACAGCTACGACTGTGTGCTTGTGATGCAGCATGTCGTCGGTGTATTCGAGCCGTGAGTACGAGACCGCGCGGTGAATGTCACTATCTGGGGACGTGCGCAACAACTTGTTTGGTGGTCAGACGGAGTAGTGGTCACTGATGCGAAGATAATTTCATCTAGCAAATGTTCTCTGTATGAGGCCGAGTGGTATGACTGACTTCCAGTTGGCCGTCAATTTCTTCATCATGAAGAGGCACTTGCGATGCGGGAGAACACATTCATACTCGCAGAACCGGAGCCTGGTCCTGAGGGAGGGTCAACTTGCGTGCGGTTGATACGTTTACAGGGCTTCGGGCTCAGATATACGATGTTCCGAATTCGCGGCCCACTTGTCCCACGTCTCCCATCAACCACCATCCAAAAAACCATCCCTTTCACAGTTGCTTCTATGAATTAAATCTGCTGGTCAGCGGGCCTCTGTGTCCTTGGCACCTCGAATACACAAACGAGATTACCTCCCGTCCCCAAGTGTCGCGGGGCCGCAGGTTCAACTAGGCTCAGGAATACCATGAATGGCACAACGGCGAGTATTCGTCTCTTTGCCCTATCCAACGGCTAACAGTCCACTCATTGGGTTACTTTGAATACAGGTTCGCTATGTGAACGCTGTCACCATGCGACCAACCACAGGTACAGATAGTACAGATGTTGGATATCGTAGAAGCAAGCCAACGTTACGACCCTCAACGAGGGATCTACTGATTTTCGACGGTACGTTCCAGTCCGTCGGTATCGGCTTGTGTTTCAGACTGAAAGCACTCTTCTATAGGGTTCGTGCATGGTTTCCTGCCAGCATGAAGGCCAGACGTTGGGTGCTCCTTGCAAGTTCATTCCGGTCTCGAGTGTCTGTCAGTACCAACGAGATGAGCACATGCGACGAATGATAAAGTAGCTTGTTATGAGACGCAGTGCAGATTCGTGCATTACTTCCGCTAGCAGTCTAGTCCAGTGACTACATGAATTCTTGTTGGGCACAGCGAGATATGAGGAATAAATGAATGAGGTCGGTGACCTGGGAAGGGTCCGTGCATGCCCCACTCGATCGGAGCCATGTTCACACGAGAATTGATTCCTCCCTTCCCACTTTTCAATTTCACCTTTGAATTTCATATTGTTCCTACGCCGTCCTTTAAAGTCCAGTGACCAGTGGATCCATGGCCAACGATCCAAGCGTTGGGGTCGTCGCCTCTCCAGTCCAGGCTTCGTCC